>JACGTP010000204.1:0-69113 GCA_023678845.1 Mischocyttarus mexicanus | reverse complement strand
TTCACTTTTCACCCTCCACCCTATTTAGCCTTTAATTCTCGCAAGAGACACCGATAAAAGAACACCATCTACTTTGCAAATCCGCGGAAATGTTTTCACCAACCCCGTTTCTTTTCTCTTCCATCATCCACACCGATCCTTCCTCCTCTTCACCGTCGTATCAAACCAACCTTCTCTCCTTTTTTCTTTCTTTTTTTTACGTTGCTGACTTCTACCATCTACCCTTACTACCCTCTCACTCACTCTCTCTCAATCTTTCTACCTTTTGCACGGGGATATAACGTTTTACGAGCGCCATTCTTTATTCTCGCATTCTTTTTCTTTGTCGCTTTCCCTTCATTTCTTTTTTTTTTTTTTTGCTTTATTTCTTTTACCCTCTTCTACCCAACCCCTCAATCCTTTTTTTTTTCTCTTTCTCTTCACCACAGATATTATACGCGTTGTTATACTGCCGTTGCTGCTGCTGCAACTACTGCTGCTGCTCTTTTTCCTTTCGTGCATTTATTTTCCCTCCGACAAACGACGCGCGAGGGAGGAACAGTGGGTGATGGGGGAGATAGGGGGAAGGAGGTACACGACGCGTAGACATTAAAGGCTCAACGCAAAATAGAAAAAGAAGAAGAAGAGAGAGAGAGATGGGAAGATGAAATCGTGAAATATATTTCGCGTGGACGATTTATTCTTATTTCTTTCTTTCTTCTCTCACTTTCTCTCTTTCATTCTCTTTTTGGTGTTCCTCTTTTGTAGAAACACGATGACTCGTATATCGCGTATGACTTTTACGCGTGGGAAAGCAAAGAAAAAAGAAGGATTAGTTTGCGTTGAAAATTATATGGAAGTATAATAAGCGAGAAAGAATATCACATGCCAAGAGATTTTTCTCTTCTAAAGGAACAAACGGTGTACGAAAATATGAAAATTATGAAATATAAATCTCTGTTCTCTTCCCCTCTCCCCCAGAATTCTACTCCTCCCCCATCAGCATCACCTGCATCACACCACACCATCGTAACCTTCTCTGGTCTTCTTTCGTCGTGGGTTTCTTCCTATTCCCCATCTGTCTTTTACTATCGTCCACCACTTCATCCTATTTCAATATTTATTTTCTTTCTTTTTCCTTTTCCTCACCGGTTCTACATTTTCTACATTTTCTTGTTGCTTTTTTTTTATTGCAATTCTTCTGACCCCTCTCTCACTCTCTCTCTTTGTCTTTCTTTCTTTTATATTCTAGGAGAGAAAGCTTCCACGATCTTTTTTTCCCCTGAGTGTAAATATTGAAAGAGAAAGGAAATCGGATGGAAAGGTGGTTGGGTATTTAAGAAAATATAAAAAGGATAAATGTGGAAATCTTGGAAGATACTTATCCAGTTAACATAAAACGTTAATATGACGTTAATATGATGTCATTTTTGAAAAATGACATAAATCGAATGTCATATTAATGTTTTGTGTTAATTGGGTATACCTAATTCTTTTTGTACGTTCCTGATTTATTTATATTTAATTTTTGTTTTCTCTCTCGTTCACTCTTTTATCAAAAAATTATTTTTCAATTTTCTTTTACTTTTCTTCCAATGTTTTTCTTTATACCATTTTATTTATGCAATAAACTTCTCGAGTATAACGCGAAATTTCTGTTTATTCCACGAAACAGCTGTTTAAAATATTTTCTTTACTACGAATATTTTATTATTATTATTATTATTATTATTATTGTTATTATTATTATAATACCGAATTTTTGTACACTGTTCCAGATGCTATGTTAAATAAATAAATTTTATTAATGCAAGTAAACAATATACCTATTATTATTATTACTGTTAATGTATTTTTATTTAATTAATTTTCAATATTTGTTTATACGCAACGATAATTTTTCATCTAGTAATATTTATACCAGTGTGTTTTATAAATAAAATAACAAATATATATTGCAATAGTGAGTATTGATACGATTTATATTAAAATAAGATTTTAGTATATTTAATATACGATTTATATTATATTAAAATTTAATTAAAATCAAATCATCATCAAATACAGTTCTCAGAAAATAATCAATTTTATTTTAATAAATAAAATATTAAATAAGAAATAAGATAGAATATAGTTGAAATAATTGATATTAAAATATTGTAAAATATTATCATCAAGTATTGAACCAACAATTCTTATTTATAATTTAATAATAATTATTTATAAACTAATTGTAATTGTTTTTATGGGGTCATTACACAAATAACAATTTCACCGTTTCTTTATCAGCTAGACCCTATTTTGGTCTACGAGAATATTCATCTTCGTTTACAACGATCGAGAATTAGAAAAAAAGAAAAGAAGAAGAAGAGAATGTAAAATAAAAATAAAAAAAAGAGTTAACTTCTTACAGCACGGCAAAATAACTTTCTAGTTTCCAAGGCATTTCGCGTTTTGCCGATTTCCTTTCTTTTTTTTTCTTTCCTTTTTATTTTTCTTTTCCCGCCGTTTCTACTTAAAGCTTTAAAGCTTCAAAGACCGTCTAAAGTCGGAGGTGGTGCTTGAAAAAAAAATAAGTACGGGTGTGTGTAGGGAAAATCGTGGTAGAGAAAGAGAGAATTCTGTTTAAAAAATGAGAAAGCAACGTGAACGCGAAATAAGAAAATAAATGAAGAATTATAATAAATAAATAAATAAATAAATAAATAAATAAATAAACCAAGAGGAACAATTACGTTAACCGTGTTATTAGGTTGTGTCAAGTATGAAATGAAGCAAAAAATGTACATAATTGAATTGATAATTTGCTCCACTTTATACTTGACAGTCCAATATTACTTTTTAGTTAAATTTTGTTTGTTTTATTTTTCAAATAATAAAAAATATTAACATGGGAAAATAATTGCATCGTATCAAAATTATCCCAAGAAGAAATAATAATTGAGTTTAATACGAAATGAAAGAATTTAACAACAACAACAACAATGACGAACGATGATAGAATAAAAACTAAAAAAAAAATATTATTAATTATAGGTTATTGTAAATGAAAGTATATACGCCCTGGTTAAACGTATTTTAATTTGACTTACTTTTGGATAAAAAATAAAAACGTGATAAAAAAAAAAATTTGAAAAGAAATGGAACGACGAGGATTGTGACATTAAATGAAAAAGGAAAGAGAAAATAATGGAAAATTAATTGCACGCGCGAGTAAATAAAATCACCCGCACCCATCCATTTCCAACCTACCCAATACGCGTGTAAATAAATTTGTAAAAGAACGAAAAGAAAATAACCATTAACTATTAAAATGAAATACGATTAATAAAATGTCGAATTAGGAACACACAGAGAGAAATAATAAAAAAAAAAAAGAGAGAGAGAGAGAGAGAGAGAATGTTGTAGACACAAGAGAATCAATTTCTGTGCGAATGAACAAATATCAAATAAAAATAAATTACAAAAGGGATATAGCCAGAAGAAGAAGGAGAAAAAAAAAGAAAGAAATTAAAATAAAAAGTAGAATTAAATAGGATTGAAATACAAAATAAAATAAAATATATTAATCATTATTATAAAATAAAACTAAAATCAAAAAAGTCTTTCAAAGAGATACTACCCCAACGAGAGAAAATAAATTACAAAAAGTATGTAACCAAAATAAAATAAAATATAAATAATTTTTATATAATAAAACTAAAATCCAAAAAATATATAAAAAGAAACGAAAGAATACATGGGTGAATATATGGGTGAACAATTTTCGAATAAAGAATAGAATAAATAGAAAAAAATAGAAGAGAAAGAAACAACTAAATGAATAAATAAAAAGAGAGGATAGGTAAAGGGTGGAGTTTAGTTTAAAAATTGTCTACGATCATAGAACAAAACTGAACTAGAATAGTGGTGGTGAAAGTAGTAGTAGGTGTGTGTGTGTGTGTATACCTGGTGGTCGTAAATCTTTTTCCAGTTCGAGAGGGAATCGTCTTGAGAAAAGCCGATCTAAACACGATTTACGATCAGGATGTCTATTAATTTTACATCGTGCGTTTTACGATAACACGTTACGAATCGGTGTTACATCGATGTATGTTTAATCTTTTAATATTTTACAATGAAACAATTTAAAACCATTGACGTAATTTTTGATACACAAATATACGAATACTTTACACAAATATATATCCATACAATCATAATATTGTACATGTAATCATAACATAAGGTGTAACTATGTAAATAAATATATGTAAGACATCAAAGTAACATATTTGTCAATAGAAAACGATAGAATATTTTATCGAAACTTCAAGTGTTCGTATACTATTGTAATAGTGTAAGAAAAAAAAAAAGAAAGAAGTGAAAAACGAGTGAAAAGGTGGTGTATACATAAACACATACACACAAATACATACACAGACAGACATATGAACGTGTGAAACCTCCCCACGTACGATGTTAGAAATGATTGAAGATTGAATTTTAAATTGGCTATCGATGGTTCTCAACAACGTTTATCGTTTTATTCTATACAAATTTATCTAACAATAAGGAGGTAACATAAAAAGTAACGTGATTAAAATAGAAAACAAAAAACAAGTAGGTGAATTCGTATTTTTTACTTCATTCATCTTCGTATATTCCTCTATCGTTCAAGGAATAATTAATATACTGAAATGTAAAACATATATACAAGTAGTCCTTCTACAACACGATTTTGCTCCAATACGATTCGTAAATTGCAGAAACTCTCTTACAACACGACATCTTATAACACGGTTTTGCTCTAAACTCGATAAGAAAATTGATAAAACCTTTGTACAGCACTGTACTTTGACAGCTGCTTCTTGTACTGGTTCTGGGTCTCATACGGTATTTTCTAGGAACCTATCTATCGTGTTAGAAGAGGGTTACTTGTGTATGTATATTTATTTAAATTATTTACATTGTATTAAACATATTAAGAAATATTTATAAATACCAAGACAATGCAAGGTGATACTCTAACTTCTGGTCGAATTAGAAATAAAAACAGGTGGGTTTTTATCGGTCCCCGTACTAGGACCGATTTATTCAAAATAATTTCCTGGAGAGACTGAATCTGACATTACCCCAAGAAATCTGGCCTGGTGATGTCTATGAAGATTTTCCTCTCCCATAAAAAAAACCCTCAAAGTGCTGTCACCTCTTCAGACATTTCAAGAGAACATTGAAGATTTTTTGGAGAGTTTAGGGTAAGTTAAAAAATTGAAATTTGTATTGGCATAATTTACTTGCATCAGAATCAGACTTAACAAACACCTTGTATATTTATTCACACACACATATATATATATATATATGGATGTAATTAAATACGTAGAGACAATTAACTAATACATCGGAAGCTGATCATCTTCAAATCTTATTTTACTGTCTTACGTGATAATGGATCAGTTTAATGGAATTTAATCCTTTAACGAGGAAAAACGAGTTAGACGCTCGTTTGAAAAGGTTCTTGTTAACGAGTAAAAGGAGTTAAGTCACTGAGATCTTTCTCTCTCTCTCTCTCTCTCTCTCTCTTTTGCTTTCTCCTTCAAAGTTTTTTTTTTCTTCTACTTTTTCTATCCTACACGAAAAGTTACCAAAGTCGTTTTTTACTCTCGTCCTTTTTCATCAATTTTCTCTCTCTCTCTCTCTCTCTTTCTCTCTCTGTTTCCTTACTACATCTACCATCTTTGTTAAATTTTTATATTTTTTTGTCTACTATTTTCTCTCTTTCTCTAATGCTTTCATTTATAACAGAGAACGTAGAATTACTAGGAGACAGTTATTACTATAAAAATAATCATCAGTTAAGGTAAAAGATAAAACTATTCATTTTTATTAACAAGAGATCATTTTATTTAACGAGCAATTTAATTTCGATCCCATCAAGTTTATATCGTTCATGAAGATGTTCCAATTTATTATCTTACGACCGATAATTCTTTATTTTCATATCACACTTATTATATATTTTATAATATTATTTATACAATATATGAAAAAGTAATTACTTCAAGAAATCATTTATTTCTCTTATTTAATTTAATTAAAATAAAATCAAGAGAAATAAAAATAAAAATAAAAATAAAAATAAAAAGAAGAAGTTGGAATTTCAAATAAAAATACACTTCTATTTATTTATTTATTTATATATACCTAATTAATTATATGAATATATATATACACGTCAATGTATTTTGTTAAAAATATAAATAAAAATCTGTCGATATTTTTTTGTGTTTTTTTTTAAAATAGATGAAAATTTTAAATATAGATCAATATTTGGTTAATAAAACTCCAATAATAAAGTTCGAGTTATAAATATTTGACGTCAAAGTAAGATTATTTAACGAAATACAAGATGTTTTATTATAAATATCGATCATTGATATATAAAACATTTGACATATTTCTTTTTTCGTATTAATCGATATGGTAATGCTAATAAAACTCCAATGACCTTTTTTTTTAAATAGCCCCTTCCTCATTCATTTATTTCTATTATCGAATGAAAATGTTTTAAATAAAAACTTCTACCCTCGATAAGTAATTAAAACCAAAATAATTCACAACAAAAATATATATTTATAAAATTACTGGAGGATATGTTTTTAACGTTTAACAAAAAAACAGAAACAAATAAAATAATAAAAAAAAGTAACAATTTGTTCCCAAGTGAACAAACAAACAAAAAGTATAATAAAACACACAAAACCATAAATGTTGGTTATTATTGACTACTTGTTGAACCTTTTTTTCCTTTTCAATCAAAAAAAGAAAGACAATATAAAATGAAAATAATCTCAAACGTTTGACGAGAAATACCATTTTGAAGCAATTATTCAAAAATTACAACACCAGAGAGAATATTTCAAAAGAATTTGTTTGTAATAGCAAAAAAAGTAATTCACGAGGGAAATGTCTTTAGGATCTCTTCGGGAATGCGATAAAGAATGATTATGATGATGTCGAAGGCTCGTTGTGGGCGCATATAGGCGGGCTGGGTGGATAGGTGGGGTGGGTGTGTTCCATTAATCTCACAGGCTCGGTGGGTTTTACGCCCTGTCAACACTTAACTTGCTGAAACAACGATCGTTCAATCTCTACACAATCATCCCATTCCTCCTCATTCTCCTCCCCCCTTCAATTCACCTCTTTTCATCTTTCTTTCTCTTATTAATTCTCTCACTTCCTCACTTTCACACTTTTAGTCATTTTTTTCCTCATTCTTTCTTACTCTTTTACTTCTTATCATTCATTTTCTCACACTTTTTCTCTTTCATTTTCTTAATCAATCAATCAATCAATCAATTCATCAATCAATCAATCATTCATTCATTCATTCATTCATTCTGTTTCTTTCTTTCTCAGATACACATACATTCGATTTCTCTTTCGTTTTTCACACACACAGACTCTATTATACTATCAAATACATTTTTCATTTCATCATTTGATCATTCATTTTTTCAGACTATTTCTCTTTCTTCTTCTTAATCAATCAATCAATCAATCAATCAATCAATCAATGAAACATTAATTAATTAATTCATTCATTCATTCATTCATTCCATTTCTAACTCTCTCACAAACATACACACTCGGTTTCCCTTTCGTTTTTCAAACAAACAAACACATAGATTTTATTTCATTATCAAATACATATTTTCTCTTTATCATACATTTTCCCATACTTTTCCTCTTTCATTTTCCTAATCAATCAATTATTCATTCATTCATTCTGTTTCTTTCTCTCTCTCAAACACATCCACTCACACTCGATTTCTTCTCTATTTTTTTGTACACACACAGACTTCATTTCACTATCAAATACATATTTATTCATATTACGAAATATTTCATATCTGAATGCTCCATTTCATATTTGACGCTCCACGTTGCGTTTTTTTGCGATAACTTTAAAACAAACGATGCTAAGTTTTTTTCTTTGATTCCCAAGCGTGCAGAAGACTTGTGCCTTGTGGAAAATGTGCAATTTGCTGTCCATGCAACGTCGTAATTATTTTCTACAATACTCCAAAGTTTAATGTCGCCAAAAATTCCCCTTTTTTTTTCTTAGTTGTCGTCTACGTTTTTTCAATGTATCTTTAATATAAACATTGCTAATTTTTTTTCAATGACTTACGAAGGATCAGAAGACTTTTACCTTCTCTAAAATGTACAATTTGTAGTCCATACTATTTCGTAATCTTTGCTACATCACATTTTTCATTGCTCCATTTGACACTTGACGGAAACTCTAACATTTTCGCATATCGCACTTCTTCCACTTTAAAGATAATTTCATAAGGAACAAATTAATCCCAGTAAATTTTTTACCAAAAACTATTAGTTTCCGAGATATAAGCCGCGATTTACGGAAAAACACGATTTTTTCGAATTTTTTCACATTTTGATTTTTAATGCAAAAAAAGCACATTTCACGGAATACACATAATGAACATCTTAATGTAGACCACTTTCCGGATCATTTAAAATTTTGTGCGCTTATGTCGGAGCAACAGCCATTTTTAGCTCCAAAATCGGCTAGATGGACTGGACTATACCTTTTTTCTTTCTCTTTGTTGAAAGGTACAAGTAGGTTACTTTGTATGGTTTCATGTATATGTATGTATACCCATCGAATATTAGCTTTTAATATTCCTATACGAAACACGGTAGAACGTTTACCTTTGAAAACGACTCCCCATGTCATCCCCTTCCCCCTTGGTATTATTCTCCAGCTAAATTCACCATAGTTTGTAGTTCGATGGATATCACATGCAAAGTATCGAAAGATACATCCAAAGTTATGTAAGTACATATTTATCCTTAGTCTCTTCACTCTCTCCCCCCTTTTACGAGGTCATTCCTTATTCGAATATTGTTAAAATATTACATTAATCCCCTATTTTATTTTTCAGAATATTAATTTAATCAAATAAATTTATAAGAAATAATTTCAATAAAAAAAGGGTCATTGGATATTTCATTCATTTAAATAAAGATTGAAATTTATTTATTTATTTATTTTTATAATAATAATAATAATTATTATTATTATTAAATAAAAGTAGAAAGAAGAGAAAATAAAAATCAATTGATCAGAAAGAAATAAAAAGAAGAGGAAAATACATTTTAAATCTCGAAATGAAAATTCATTTCATCCATGAAACGCTAAGATTAATTTCGTTATGTTACTCCTATCTATGGTCGAACTATGCATGCAGGAATACAGAAAGTGCTTACTCGCGTAACACTATACTTCACTATGATGCTATACCAAAGTTATGTATGTAAGCAGAGATATTCGTGTATGTGTGTGTATGTGTAGGATATACACAAGGCTATCCCCCAACGATAAACACAGTTCTCAAGTAAATCAAAGTATACATTATTTTGTCAACGGTTTAATAAAATACAAATTATTTTCACATTTTGAATTTACGATTAATCTTAATAAAACAATATAGACTGTGAATATATTTAATAAAATAAATATTATAATTTGCAATAAATCAAAGACAACATTTAATATATTTTTTATCAAATAAACTATTGTTTGGTTTTTTTTTATATATGCTACATTAAAATTTGTAGTAAAATTAAGATAAGAAATTTAATAAACACATTTAAGAAAATAAATAATCGTGTTTGAAATTTAAAAAGAAATTAATAGTAATGGGAAAAGGTGGAGTCCTTGTAACAAGGAATTAAAAAGGTACCTTTTTTTTTTTTTAAATGATATACACCACTTGACCCCAGTTTTCATTTATGGTTTTTTTGAAAGGGCTTGTTGTCACCCCTCTTAGAGGGTTAATCCAAAGTGGGTTGAATTTATGACAAGGACTTGTTCACCCTTCTTGAAAACGAAATTGGCCTGCTTAGAGTTATTTTCTTCTATTTAGTTTGAAATAAAATCACTACAATTCCGTATAATACCGCAACCGGTCTGATCTTTGAAAAAAAAAACTTCAAAAGAAATAATAATAAATTTAGACTTGAAATAATTTTTATTAATATTATTTCAATATTATTTTCATTTGATAAAACAAATATTACAATTTGCATTAAATCAAAGACAACGATGAATAAATATTATAATCAAACAAACTATTATTTTATATATGCTAAATAAAATTTGTAGTAAATTCAGGTAACGAGAAAAATAAAAAAAAGAAATTTACTATAGCAATCAAACAGATTACACATAAAAATAAAACACAACATTCGTTATTCTTCGACTCGATAATCGATTTATTTCTTTTCCCCCAATCTATATTTTCTCTTCCAATAAATTTTCTTCTTTTTTTATTATCAACGTATGTGTAACATCTACACACATATATACATATAACCTTGTACAATAATATGCGATTGAGTATGGACAGATAAACAAAGAACAAATAAAGAATGAGAGATGAAAATGAGAGAAAGAATGATAGGGGAAAAGAGATTGGAGTAATACGCACAGAATCAAAGAGATACAAGAGAACGAAAAACATAGAAAGATAGATACTAGAAAATAGAGTGAGATGATAATAAAAAAAAGAAGAAGAGGAGTAGGAGAGAGAAAGAGAAAGAGAAAGAGAGAGAGAATGTTAGAGACTCCCTTTTGCGAGATAACGCCACGAAATTACCATTTTTATTGCGCCTACGATTGCTTTCAACTTTTACGACGATGTCTCTCTCGTTGAAGAGGGAAAAACGTCGATGTGATATCCAAAAAGAAAGGAGAAAGAGAGAAATAGACAGAGAAATAATAAGAGGGGAAAGGGGAAGGGAAGGGGGTAAGAGGAAGAGGGAAGAGGGAAGAGAGGGATCGATTCTTCGGAAAATTTTTTATTACACTTTAAGAGGAATTTTAAAAAGCGTCGATCGTTTTTCGAAAGAGGTTATAAGAGAAAGAAGGAATGATAGTAAAAGGGTAAACGAGGGGGGGGATAAGAAGGGTGGAGGGGCTTTCTGGTTATTGGAAAAAATTTCCTCTCTCGTTTCGCGAAAACGTATTGCACATGTCGAAACAAGAAGATTGACTGGAAAACGTTATTTTTATAGCGGTGATTCTTATCAACGATGACTCTTCTAACTCTACCTTCCCCCCCCCCCCCCCCNGGGGGGGGGGGGGGGGATAAAAAGGGTGGAGGGGCTTTCTGGTTATTGGAAAAAATTTCCTCTCTCGTTTCGCGAAAACGTATTGCACATGTCGAAACAAGAAGATTGACTGGAAAACGTTATTTTTATAGCGGTGATTCTTATCAACGATGACTCTTCTAACTCTACCTTTCCCCCCCCCCATATCCCCCTCTTTCCATCAACCATTGATCCCTATTTTATTTCGATCGATTCGTGATAAAGTTAAACAAAACGAGTGTTGTTTTCTCGTAGCACGTGTTCCTTGTAAGAGAAACTTTTAACAAGTATTTGTTGGTGAATAGTATCCAATTTCTGGACTCCCATACAAGTTTGAGAAATAAAATTTAGTGGAAGAATGATAATGGAATGAGAATAAATATAAAAATATGAAGATTGAATTATTAATGAAATGTTGTTTTATTAATTTATTATTCATTTTACCCAAACATACAAATCTAACTTTTTTTCTTGTAGTTTGGTTTATAATTTTTATTCTATACTTTCTATCCTGTGTTTTTTTGTTATATATATTTTTAATATATCGAGATTTAGTTATAATTAGTATTTTCTTTTTTTTTTTCTTTTTTAAATTCGTCTTGAATTTTTAATTTCATTTCCTTCGTATCTTCGATCGTTTCTTTTTAGATATTTATCGAATGTGTTTTATTTTTATCTCTTAAGAAAAAAAAAGGAAGAATTAAACAAGCGAGAGAAGTTATTTTATCGAACTCTACCACTTTCCTTCCAACCCTTCACCTTTTTTTCTTTTTCTTACATATTAATTTATTTTTTATTCCACGTTTGTCATCCTCTATTTGATTGTATCTTTTAGATATTTTTATCTATTTTTATTTTTGGTTTTTTTTTTATATCCTTTCTTTCCTCGTGTTCCATCACACTATCAGCTCCTGGTTTTTCTTCATACACCCACCCACACGATTTTTATTTTATTAGGTTTTTTATTTTTTTTTTTTTTAGTATTTTTATTTTCTTACATCGCTCAACCGCAATTACGACCGGCAATCTTTTCGCGCACGAAGCAAAAGTAATCGTGTTGGCTAAACGAGAATTTATCGTCGTGCTTACGTCAGGATCCTCGGATTTAAAGATATAAAAAAAGAAAAGAAAAGGAGTGAGATGGGAGAAGGAAGAATCAAAGATAAATACGAAGAAAAAAAAAAAGAGAGAGAAAATACTTTAACGGGGTATCTATCGAATTAAGATAGCAAACGATACGATAGATATTTATTTATCTCGATTAATCGATAATTTTAACGATTGATTTCATTACTTGGAAGATATTATTCCAGAATATTATTTCTTTTTTTTTATTTTTTCTTATTACAAGAAAGAAACGTTAATTGTGTTTCCTTGAATTGATCATTCACAGAACCTCTTCCTTCTTTTATTTAAATTATCATTT
The DNA here is from genome assembly GCA_023678845.1 of Mischocyttarus mexicanus. NCBI lineage: Eukaryota > Metazoa > Arthropoda > Insecta > Hymenoptera > Vespidae > Mischocyttarus > Mischocyttarus mexicanus. The sequence continues at coordinate 56,545 of JACGTP010000204.1, read as the reverse complement.
ATAAGTGAATGTGTTAGTAGCATAGAGTAACGTAATGCATTTAAAATTAGTCATCTTACGAAGAATCAAATCGTATGATCTTTAAAACGTTGTCATCGCTTTACTAACGACATTTTACGTAATTTTCCATTAACAAGTGATCTTACAAATCTACGAGAATGACGTTTCTATTTCCTATCAAATGATCATTTATCTATTCTCTGACACGAACGGTCAATTGTGTTATTTTGAAAACAATAAAGGAATGAACGTTCTCTTTTCTTTTATCTCCTAAACGAATCATTCAAAAGATCAATTATTATTATTATTATTACTATTATATTAATTGCAATGATTTATATACAATCATAATTAAATTGCGATATCATTTACACCAAATTAAAGATTTATTTACAATATAATCTAAAGAAATGTTATACTAATTGCTTAAATTTTGATACAAATGTGGTATAAAAAATAAATTAAAGTGTAATATATGAAAAAATATACGAAATTGTAGAAGTGGGTAAGTAAGTAGTGATTTAATATATTATTCAATATATTCTACCATTCGATATCTAAATTCAAATAATTTTCATATAAAAACAATTTATATTACCAACAAATTATATAACATAATTCCTATAATTGAATTGAAAAAAAAAGAGGAGAGGTGGAAGTAACAAGAGAAAGATAATTTCAGCAGAAAAATGATTCGTTTGAAAATGGAATAATAATAATAATAATAATAAAAACTGTATAAACGGAAAAATGATATTGAAAATGAATACTTTCTTGTATTAGAATCAGCAATGAGGACAGAAACCGAATACCAATTTTTTGTCTTTTACACGTTTCTTGCCGTTTTACTTTCAATCTTCATCGAATGACGAAGTACAAGCGAACAAGGTTCGATTCCCAAGTCGACCGTTCGCTTTTCCCTACACCCCTTTCTCCCAACTCCCCCTCAAACTCCCACTCAGTCCACCCTTTTTCAATTTTTCTGGCCTGGAAATGCATTCGAGTTTAAGGAACACCCCACGGCAATAAGTTTCCGTATTGTCGTAATATTTCAATTACAATATCTCTCTCTCTTTCTCTTTCTCTCTCTCTTTCTCTTTCTCTCTCTCTTTCTTTTTTTTTTACTCAACGTACAACACAGAGAACAAATATGGAGAGAGAGAGAGAGAGAGAGAAATTTTCCACCACCATTTGTTCGTTTTTAATCTCATTTAATCGATCGGTCCACGTCAATTTTGCCGAGTTTTCGTTCGATAAAGTGCCGTCATTAATATCAGTCTAGTATAATTGCTGATACCCGGTAATTCGTAGTCCCCTTTCTCCCCCCTTTCAACCTCCTCTCCTTTTACGCCCACCTTTTTCCGCCCATTTTCATTTTCCATACCATTTTGTTCTCTCATTCCGAGTTTTGACATAAACGACACGAAATTTTCATCGAACCTTTCTACACTTCACGTTTCCTCTATTAATTTTCGTAATCGATTCACCTATCTCGATCTCAAAGATTGTATTTTTATTTTTACCTCTACTCTTATTTTTCTTTTCAATTGTGAAAATCGATTATCAGAGTTTATCGTTAATAAAGACCAAGATTTCTATAGGAAAAGCTTATACGTATGTGTGTGTGTGTATGTGAGAGAGAGAGAAGTTATCTTTAAAATTGCAACAAATTATAAAACAAAACGGTGCATATTTGACCCAAATTGGACAATCCCAAAAAACATGTTAACCCTTTATGAACCTTTGTAACTTTAAAAACACGTGCTAATATATTCACATACACGTCTTAATTTTATAATACCCCTGAAATAACCAATGAAATATTGACGACATAAATAATGAAATAAATAAATAAACAAAAGAATCGTTTAAAAATTTTTCATTTTTAATATTTTATATTTAAGAAAAAATTCATACCCATAGAAGGTTAAATAAAATCTTGAAATTTACGTTAAAGTAATAGATTTCTTTTTCCCTAGATTAATATTAAAATTACTTTATATACCAACGAGCAATAATCATGAGAAAATAACTCGTAGGATATTTAAAATGACGAGATTTAAAGCATCGATAAACAAACTCGTTGAGGAGGAGGAGAAAGAGGAGGGGAAGGGGTAAACGAGCACTTTATACAGAAATCAAGTACCGAATGAATTGTTTTTGTATACGTTTAAAAACACACGTTCACATAGATATATACATATACATAACATATTTACATAAAACCACGAACATTTTTCGCGTACGTAAAAAGGTTGGAATAAAAATATAAAAAAAAAATAAAAAATAAAAATGTATAAACCTAGATAGAGTGTAGTTACGAAATCGTGATACGAGTGACAGGGATTTATTGGTAAAAATCAAAAAAAAATCAAAAAGAAGAAGAAATTTAAGTGGATCTGTAGATGTGTATACAAATATAGGAGTATTTTGTATACCACCAACGAATAATATATATATAAACGAAGAGAGTAGTTAGTTGGTAACGATAAATATAAATTGCGGTTTAGACTGAAGGATAAATCGGGTTGAGTAAAAAGCAACGCATTATGCGGCCTATTAACTACTGTGAGAGCTTCGTTTTCCCTACCCATTGTATATATATGTATATGTATACATTAATGTATTTCTAAATACTCGTATATATATGTACAACTATATATGTATGTAAAAAATAGATGTGTTTATCTGTGAGATAGGAAAAATTCTTATATGTACATATTAAACTTGTTTACCACGTATCAATATATATATATATAAAATACGATCAAATATATATATGTGCCGTGTGTGTGTTATGTATGGATATAATACGTTAGTGTGTCAAATTCTAACTAATCCATGAAACGTCACGCGAACTCAACATGTGAACAGTGTTTGTCCTAACTATAAATACAAATAGTAGATTTGCGTCATCGTAAAGAAGTTATAACACTCTCTTTCTCTCTCTCTCTCTTTTTCTCGTGTTTGTACCATTGAGAATATAAATATACTCAAAAACAAACACACATAAGGGATATAGATACGTGTAAAAAAGATATTTGCATTATGATCGAGAATAAATAAATACAACTAGATTTTCAGTTTCTATTTCTCTCACACACATACACACATATTCTCTCTCTCACTCATTTTCATTCTATCCATTTTTTGTAATCATTCTCTTTGTAATCTGCGATTAATTATAGGAACCGTTTTATAATCGATATTCGCACACCGAGTAGAACACAAAGATAATTTGTACAAACTGATTGGACAAAAAGAAAAACTTGATTAAAAACTCAAACGTTTCATCAAAGTACCTTTTCTTCTTTTTTTTTTTCTTTTTTTTTCCATTTTCACCATTTGACTATGAGAAAAATAGAACAAAAGTATGTATATTTTCTCTCTCTCTCTCTCTCTTATTTTTTTGTTAAATAATATAAAAGAAAGATGGTACGGTCACTGAGCACATGCATAATATTCGTGGGAAAATAATAAAAAGAAAAAAAGAAGGAAATCGATCTTTAACGTTACTCTTTCTCTATTTTATTTTTTCCCTTGAGTCAATTTTGTGAGAATAAAACTGTCGCGAAATTATTTCTTCTTTTTTCGAACAAAACAATTTCTCATTTGCGGTGAAATTTTTTCCTACCACGTTTATCATAACACCCGTATGATTCAAAAAAAAAGGCTCGAAATATATCAAACATATATAAATAAATATAATTTATAAAATTTATATAATAAATTATATAATAAAAATTATATTTAAATTAAATATATATTTTTTTACATAGATATACTCAACTATATATTTAATATCCAATTATTTTTTTCACTTCTTAAAATTTTTTTTTATATAATCTTTCTATTTCTTTTTCTAGATCTCTTCTGTCTTTCTTTCTCGCATTTACATTTATATTGGCTTATTATACCTGCATATTATTCAGCGTCCATTGTTCAACTTTTTCTTCTTTGGTAGGTGCTACTGCTAGCTAGCTAGCTACTACTACTACTACTACTACTACTGCAACTACTGCTACCATCAAGTATTTTCTCCCTTCTCCTCACTCTCTTTCACTATTCTACTCTCACCCTCTATCACTCTCTTAAGAGCTTACCAACGCGGGTGCATAGAAGATGAAATTTACTCTGCACTCTCGATCGTCCCTAATATTCACGTCGGACAGGACACACGCTCACACACCCATACATACAAACATATACACATATATAGAAATGAAGTGAGGGAAGGGTACGTGTACTCGTATCAAATACTACCACACGTATAGGAAAGTATAGGGTAGAAAAGGTGGTAATATATAGAAACTAACTATACGTGATGAACTTGTATATAAGGACATACACGTGGTATTACATGTGTGTTACACATATATATTGAAACGCATTTTGCTTCTGGCGAATGGACGTGCGGAGCCTATCAGCCGATCTACGAGCACTCCGGCAATTAAGTCAAACAAAGGCGCACATAGAAACCCGTCGCGATATCGATTCATAGTCTTCTCTACTAACGTGACAAAATGTCACGCTACAATGCACATAGAGTAGTATTTTATATATCTTTTACGGTAGAACAATTTTCTAATAAATCTAATTTGTATCTTAACCTTTTGCTAAAGATATTCCAACTAGTTTAAAGAACACTTTGTTTCAACATTTTATTTTCTCCAATTTTTATTCACGTGTATAATATACGTGTCAATGATAATAGGGTGGAATAGGATATTAATTTGCTTAGTCAGGAAAGTTAGAAATTATTACAATTAATTGTTTGAATTATTCTAATCGATTATCATATATTATTAACACGTATGTTTAATCATACTCGTTCGAACATATTTGTTCTATTTTTCTTTGATTTTATAGTCACTGGTACAACGTGTCAATGATAATGGGGAATTTATTTATAAGTTATAAGATTTTTAGGAATTATTATAATTAATTGATTGAATTATTCTTGTTGACTTAAATCTGACATTTCTTTTTTCCATTAATCCAATACATTATTAACACATATTTTTAAAGTGTCTACAGAAAAATTGTCAAAATAAAAAGATTCTTATTATTTGAAATATAATAATTTACTTTGAATTGTATTTTCTTAAAAATGATAAACACAATAAACTTAAAACGTCAATAAAAGTGTTAATTATTTATTAAGATGATAATTTATACGAAAAGATTGTTAGAAACTAGTTGGAAAAGTTTAGTGTTGAAAATTTCAATTATTCAGTTTTAAAATACTCTCGCGAAAATCTTTTTTAAACGTTGATGATGTCCAAATCCAGAAACAGAACAGTATAGAGCTTTTACTTTATATATAATATATACAGTATTATACAGTTCAGGAAATAGAAGAGATATTAAATTTATTGTTCACGTCATTCAAGAATGTTTAATAAGAACTTAGGTTATTAATATGCAAGAACTTTCCGGACAATTCAATATTCCTTTCAACATAGCACATACATTTTGACATAACGTAACTTCCATCAAGATGTAACAAAAAAGAAACACACACACATAAAAATATATGCAATATTTTAAGAATTATTATGAAATATTGATAAGAATAATAATCAACAAAAAAAAAATTGGTTTAAAAATCAAACCAAAAGAAAATGAATCAACGGAAGACCTTGATTAACAAAACACATTGATTAATGTAAGATACGATAAGAATACTAATTACGATCTTTTTTTAAAATAGTCTTCTATGCAATAATGCTGTTGCATTTTAAGTAAAATCGAAGCATTCAAATGTTAATTCGAGTGTCTCTACCGTTTCACAATGTTTTAATCAGTACGATTTAAAAGTACACGAATGATTCCAGATAATGAGGTTCGTTTTAGAAATTGAAATCTTTGTTTTTTCAATATCAACATCATCCCGTATATCTCAAAATACTCTTATAAATAAATAATAATACAAACGTGTGTGTTTGGTTTACATTTACCAAAGTAAACTATTATATTTCGATAAAATCAATAACAAATAATATTATTTAAATTACATTGAACCAACACAGTATCTTTTATAAATCTTATAATCTTTTCATTTAAACAAAAACTGTTAATTCTTAGTTACCCATAAGAAATCTTTAATTGCAACGATATTTGTGAAAAGAAAAAAAAGAAAATTAAAAAAATAATCGGGGTATGAGAAGGGAAAGACAAGAAAGTGTTAAACTATCCATCAAATAATAATAGTTAAGGAAAATTTGATGTATTACTATTGAGATTAGTTTTGGTTGGACAAACACGTTCTCTGTTTCCCAATCAGAAACTTCTAGGATGAAACAAGTTTGTAGGTTTGTGAAGAGAGGGGAAAGGAAGGTAGAAGGAAAATGATCTAGCCCCTATGTGTGATTCGTATAACGTGAATTTATTTGTTTGTTATACGAGATATATTTAAACAATCCACTTTCCCTCCTCCCTTTTTCTCGTATTGATGAGTTTCTAAGATACTAAATTTTAATGTATCAAATAATTAGAATGTAATGTATTATTGTATAAGATTTAAATGACAAGAAAAAATAAACAAATCGAGATATATTTAAACAATCCCTTTGATTGATGAGTTTCTAAGATAACATATGATTATATTTAATATAATTAGAATGCAATTTTGATAATTGTATCAGAATAAAATAAAAAGAAGAAGAAGAAGAAGAAGATGTAGTAAAAACACAACTGTTGTTGTTGAATATTAGTAACGATGTATAAAATGGTGGTGAAATAAAAGTGAGTAGCCTAACAGAGGTAGAGTACTACTACATAGTAATAGAGTATATAGTGGAGAGTTCTTAAGTAGAAAAAACGTATGTCTTTAATTAACCGAAGTAACAAGTTTTGCATGAAACTTAATCCAGCTCCTTTTCCGAGTCTTTCCAAACGAAATAGAACGAAAATGAAAATAAGAAAAGGAAGAGGAAGTAGAAGTAAAAGAAGAAGAAGAAGAAGATGAAGAAGAAGAAGAAGAAGTAAAAGGAGAAAAGGTAATGGTTAAAGCTCTAAAGCTTCTAACAACTTCCTTTCCTTTAGAAACATACCACCAAGCTGCATACGTACGTACGTTGTTATGCATCGTTGAAAAAAAGAAAGAAAACAGAAAAAGAAAATATGTTTCTACGATTTTATTTTCAACGTTTTTAAACGCATTAAAACTACTCGAGATCTGTTAATTTTGTATTTTATTGTATAAAAGTACATAAGAACCATTCACTGCACAAATTAGTTAATGCCATAAAACGAAAAGTGAAGAAATAAGATGAAATAATGTATAGATTGTTTATTTTTTTAATTCCCTTTTACAATTTAAATTTAAATTTATATTAGATTTATATTAGAGTACGGAATTGATCAAAGTGACATTTGAATAATAAATTATTTATTATTTAGCGGGCAAAAAATTGTTGTCTTTTATAATAGTGTTAATATAATATATTTTAATTATTATTATTATTATTATATATAAGGAAAGTTATAAATATAAAAAGGTATGACTTTATACCAAGTACTTTGACAATTTAATTTAATATTTTTCAAAACGTGGAGTTTAATTGATTTGTGCAGTAAAAGGCTCATATATATATGTATGTATGTATGTGTATGTATATATTTTATAAACTAAAATAAATAAACAACAAAATTATACTATCCCCTATTAATTTCAATGATATAATATTTCCATTCGGAGATAATGATCCTTTACTTCTCAATTTCTACAATAACTTAGTTAATAAACTTCTACAAAGGACAAAGTGATAAAGAAAGACATACAGATAAATAGAAAGAGAGTGAGTGAGTGAGTGAGTGAGTGTGAGATAAAGATAGATAGATAGATAGAGAGAATGTTCCATGGAGAATTTAGTGAAATGAGTAACAAAAAGACGGAAGGTAAATCCGAGGAAAACTTTGAACGTGTGGGGACTCGTAGTAGCTTCGAGCAAGCGTACGGGTTTTCAGCAAACAACGGAAGAGTTCCCGAGAACTCCTAGGTTGGTGCTGGTGAATGGTGATGGTGATGATGGTGATGGTGATGATGGTGATGGTGGTGTAGAAAGGTCCACTCAAAAGACACGTACCCTACTTCTCGACGAAAGCCGCAAATGGATGGCTCTGTGCGTCACATCGATCGCAAGAACAAACGTATCGTCAAGGGAGAATACGACAGAAAGAGAATTAAAGAGAGTGAGAGAGTGAGAAAGAGAGAAAGAGAGAGAGAAATCCTCTCGTAACTGCTCTTAAAGGTCCAACGTTAACTCTCCCTCACCACCACCACCATCACCACCAACCACCACCACTAATGTTCAACCCTCTCCTTTTTTTTCAACGTATCCCATCGAGCGTGCTGTCGACACTTTCAACAACCTCAAATCTTCTCTATCTCTTTCTTTCTTACATACACACACACACATATATATCCACACGCACACTTATACATAACGAGTTCTTATCTTTCATTTATCGTAGGAGGAAACGCCTAATCGTCCCTTTGTTACAATCGTTTTACTTACTACTCTTTAACAACGTTCTTATACCCTTTTACAAAGCATTATACATTTTCTAAATCGTTTCACATAAGTGTCTTATTTAAAAGCTACATATACCAAAACTTATTCTCTTTTTTTTAGAGTTTACAATAATCGAAATGTAATTTTAATTGCGATAAAATCTTTTGATAAAAAAGAAAGAAATAAAATCAAAGAGCAAGACTTTAAAAGCGTTTAAACTTGAATGACAGGGGATATAATAAACGAAAAAAAGGGAGGTAAGGAAAGGGTGAGTTGAAAAACCTAAAAGCAAACGTAGCCAAGAGTTTTAGGTAATATCTACCCCCTTTTTTCTTTTTTTCTTACTTTAAACGGGTACAATATTTGAAGGGATATGATAAAAGGTAGCTTTAAGAGATAAAACGAAAAGTTTGCTCACTATACACTATTACTATAGTAGTAAAGAAAGAGAGAGAGAGAGAGAGAGAGGTAATCATTTTCTATGCAAGAAAGAAGAGGTCACCGTACCAACCCCAATTCACAAATCCACACACTCACTCACATACTTACACACTCAAATACTTACACATAGAACAGGAGTTACATATATATCCATTACGTACAAAGGATCTAACCATAGCCATAAAATGATGGTGTAAAAGTGGTGTAACACGAAATAAGATAGCCCAAGGTACGATGATGACAACAACGACGACCAACAACAGAACTACTATGGAATAGAATGGGGTGGGTTTCGTGTTATCACGTTTAAAATGTGTTGCGTTTCATACTGAAACTACCCTCACAACCCTTTCCCTTTCTCATTCCTACCTTACCCTTCCACTCACCCATCTTTCCTTCCTTCCTTCCTTCCTTTCCTGGCTGACTACACCAACTGGGAAACGACTATTTGTTCCTGCTGTTTTCCTAGCTACCTACCTCTACCTTCCTAAGAAAGATTGCTATGGCTTTTAAGGATTCTAACTATACTTATTGTTAACTTTACTACTTTTCCTTTCCCCTCCCTCAAACTAAAATGTTTTCAACCTTTTCCTCTTAACGTCATCTTCTTCTTCTTCTTCTTCTTCTTATCGGACCAGCACGTGTTTCTTTGTCAAAGGTTTACGAAGAATCCACCACCATTGTTAACACTGAAACGATAGTAGGATTTTCAAATCCCCACTTTCTTCTAACTTCTTGCGTTTCTCAAAAACGGACCACCCTTCCCCTCCTCTCTAAAAGGGTCGTATATATAACACCTAGTTTTAGGCCAACGACGAAAAACTCTTTTCTTCAATCTTTCAAACATATTTTTCCAACCACTTTTTTTTTTCTACTACCAATCATTTCGCCTTATCCCATCAACCTCCTCCCCTTCCCCCTTCTCATCCTCGTCCTATTCTTCTCATCAACCACATAAAACACCAGGTTTCTTCAAAACCTTCCTTTTCCTTCTACGATCATTTTGTTCCTGCATTTCCAAGATTTCTTAGATGTAAGAAAAGGGTCGGTTTCTTTTTTATGGGAAATACGACTAAGAGAATGCATCTAAGGTTTTTAACTTTTTCTCCTAATTTTTCCTACCAGTCTTTTGTACGTTTCAAACGATTTCGTTTCTTTTCTTCTTCTTCTTCTTCTTCTTTTGATTTTGATTGATTTTATTTTTTTTTCCCCCGTACGTGTAAATTCTCTTCTCAAATTAACAGATAAAAATATTCCGATTTGTGATATATTCCTAGTCACAGTTACGTTATGAATGTTTGTTATCGATGTGTGGTATGTGTTGTATAAATTTTATTTTATTTTATTTTATTTTTCGAAAAAAGGTTGGAAAAAAAAAGAAAATGAACGAGAGTAGTATACGAACATCGACAGACAAGCTCTACAATTTTTAATGAAAATATTAGTTTTTGATTTTCATCGTTTACTCGATATGGATCCTACCATGCTCTTTTTTTCTTCCCACACACACACACACACACCTTTTCACCACCACAACCATCATTCTTACACTTTCTCGCTTGCACATGAAGAAAATCGACGAATTTCATGATAAAAGTGTTTGCTAATACTCGTAGATAAAATTGGTCAAACATTTATAAACTAACATCATGTTCGTATTTTATATGCACAAATAATATGATTCGATTACAATTACGTATACGTGTATGTATGAGTGTATGTTTGAATGTATATGTAAAGAAACAAAAATATATATGTCATATACACGATATTTTCATCTATATTACATTTTACATTTATATACTAGGAATATATTATTTTTGGTTGAAATAATTGGGTTAACAATGTATCATTTAAATCCTTGCTCGTTGACCAAATGATTAAAAAACGTATGCAAACACGTATCGAAGTATAAACAAAAAATATAACAAGAAAATAAATAAAATTGTGTCTATTCTTTTCAATACGATTAATTCGAATTATCCAACCATCGAAGTTACAGATGAGTTGTTTAAATTAATAATAAACAAATCATATATAAATATATTCTAATTTTTTAAATCAATTTTTAATTAACGTATATGTATTTTTCTTTTTGTATTGTCAATTGTAGAAAATATTTATTTCAATTAATTTCTCGTTAACAACAAAAAACATTGATACGTAATTCTAATTAATAATACGTCGAGTGTCAACGAGATCAGGATTTATTTAAAAAGTATATTACAAATCCATGTTATTATAATGAAAATATATTATATCATTGTATTTATAACTAAATTGAATTGATTGGATTGAAAAGAATATTTTGGAAAATTTCTTTTAATAAAAATAAATTAATCTAACAAAAATTTACATATATATATAAAGTTCATGTAAAGTAATATAAGTATAAATTAGGTCAAAGATATAATAAATGTTATCAGAAATATCATCTACAATGTTAGCCCCTTTTTATTTCGTTTAATTCGATATCATCTTGACTACATTTTAAGCAATTTTCTTCCTATCCTATCTGCAAAATAAAAAGAAGAAAATGAAGAAGTAGAAAAAAGTAGAAGTAGAAAAAGTAAAAGAAGAAGAAGTAGTAGTAGTAGTAGTAAGAAAATGTTTGAAGTTATAAACGTTAAGTCGAGGTAGACGAGTGGAAGAGAGAGAGAGAGAGAGAGAGCAAGGATAAGTTTTTCCTCGAATCAGAAGGAGAGATCATCGGGGTGTGGTGAGGGGTGATGGTGGTGGTTGTAGGAGAGAAGGGGAGAATAGAAGAAGAAGAAGAAGGTAAGGGGGTTCAGTTTCCTTCGGTAAAACGAAGTATTCTTATCGCTCGACAAACTCGTGCCTTACCCACGCGCATCTCGTTTCACCTAACGAAATCTTCTCCTTGGCGATGTCTCAGAATTCGTTGAAAATAGAGAACGAGTGCAACAGAGAGGGAGAAGAGAGAAAGAGAGAGAAAGAGAGAGAGAGAGAGAGAGATGATAGGACCCCGTTTGTTGCGAAAATTTGGTTCCTTGTATGCGAGAGCAATGTCGATTTGGCACGTACATCCTTCCTCATCCGTTTCCTACGATCTTCCCTACTTTTCCCGTCTTCCAGGAATAATATAATCCGGTTTACTTCCCCCACTTTCCACCATCTGCAAGAAATATCCCCCTTCGATCTCCCTTTCAATCCACCCCTGTCCCCCCTACCACCTACTTCACCCTGATGCCCAACCATTCATCCTATCCTTTCGTACGTTAGTCGAAACTGATTGTTAGATGAAAGTTTTAATCTTTTGGGAAAGACAGAAAATACGAAAGTAACTTTCTTACTTGATCCTTTCTTTTTTTTTATTTGAGATATTGATTATATTGATTTCATTCTATCTTTATTAGTTTCGTTCTTAATTCGGATGACGTTAATTTTATCTGTGGTTTAATTTTTATATACGTGTGCTTTATCTTGTAAAAAAAAAGGAACGAAGTATTAGGTTGAAGATAAATTATTTTTACATTTCAAAATTAAAAATGATGGTTAACTTTTTATAGAAAATTAAGAAGAAGAGAAGTGTGCAGTCACTTGCAGAAAGGTACTTTGATTATGCATCATTATGAAATAAATCTGACACGAGATTATAATTTAAACCCCTTTTTCAGTTCTATGAATGCACATATGTGAATTATGAGAAAGTTATTCGTGTGAATTATGGATGCGTGCGTACATTGTTCGGTTAAAATAAAAATTCTACAACGTTACGATTAAACTATTAAAGATTTTCTTATTGAAAATTATTCGTGTAATATGTTTGACACTAAAAAAACCTACAACACCGCGGTGAAATGTCAAAATAAAAGGTTCAAAATTATTGTCAGCTTACTTTAGATGATACCTTTGTCCTAATATCCAATGCTACCAAATCCATATCCATAATTGCACGTATCCATAAATGTATGTATCACTCTTAACCACTACACACACTCGTTCACATATGCATATCACTTGCATAGGAAGAATACACGCACACGCGTACACGTGACACGAAATTAAATGACGTACTTGATCTAATATCCTTGTTATTCCTTCCGACGTTCGAAGAAGACTAACGATTATTATGAAAAATCGATACGAATACATACGACAGGTACCGAACATACACGAAGGGCAAATACAAATCTAACAAAGAAATAATAACGTTGGGTTATAGACACCTGCCGAGAAGTGAGAGAGAGGAGAATGTAAACAAAACGTTGAACGCTCATCTAAGCAGCTGATTGTAAGGGGAATATTTCTCTATGCCAAATTTCTTAGAATTTCATCGATGCTCACCTCATTTGACATGGACTTATACCTTATACATTGAAAATGTATAGAATATTACCACCTATTTAAAATAAATATTCAATACGTTTGTAGAGTTGACCTACTTTTCTTACGAGTGACCTACTTTTGAAACACAGCTGTTTTCTACTACTAATGATAGATTTCTATGTATTTCTTTGAAAAATTAATTATTTGATGTATCTGAAATTTCTGATAAGCTTAATTACAATAAATATATTAACATATTAACAATTACAAAATATCTTATATTTTTTTCCACACTATTCTATAAGATTTATGAAATATTATTCAAACATTTAAAAATAGTATATTGTATATTTTCTTATAATAAATAAGAAATAAATTATATAACCAGAAAAGAAAATGTATAAAATATCTAAAAATACGTGATTATCGTATAATTTTCAACATAACATTACACGTAAATAAATAAATATTATTATAAAAATATCCCATAGAGATAATGAAACGAATCAAACATTGCACCTGACAAAAACAGACTACATCGTAAAATATCATTGACGAAAAAAAAGAAAAATAGAATTTCAAAAACATACATACAAATAGATTAAACGATAAAATACACAAAAAGTATTGGATCTCAATTTGTTAAGAGTTTATTTACTCTCAAACTAATTATATATATATATTATTCTGTTGAAATAAAAAGTAACTAATCGATAATGACGTTAGAAAACACAATCGAATCGAATCGAATCGGAACGAAACGAAACGGAACGTATCGTATCGGATTGGATCGGATTGGATCGGATACAGGTAGCAAATAGAAAATTCTTCAAGATCGTCGATACCAGCGTGTTTCGCCATGTAATTCCTTAGCAACTTCGAGTTTGCCATCCACCTTGAACAATAAGGACTCTTACTTACATTTTCACCGTCCCCTACCCCCCCTGACCAAGTCTTACAAACCCCCACCCACTATTATACCCACACTCTTCAATCTGTTTCCTTTCCATGTATCCAAGCTCCCACAACAAACCGCCACCACACCACGACGAACCTCCTTCCTTCCTCACCCTTCCTCCCTCTTCCCACCAACCCACCACATTCGTGTTGTTCATTCTCATTCCCATTGGAGTAAAAAAGTCAAGCGTAAAAACAGGTTTGGCCAGGTACACACCACCGTATCTACCATTGCTCCTTTTTTTTTTTCTTTTAGTTTCTTTCTTTCGTTACACGCTCGAATAATCATATCTCTGGTGCTTTTAAAGTTGCTCGATAAAACCGAATGGTTTGCTTTCGATATGGAAAGGCATTGATTGCAAATAAGAAAGAGTAAGAGAGAAAGAGAGATGGGGAATAACTTTCTATCTTATTTTAATCAAGGTGTGTGTAGAGGAAGGTTGCAATCAATGAATAAATATCCAGTGTGTATGTTTAATTGAAAAAATAAGAATGTATTATAATGTATTGAAACAAAATATAATTATAATTATAATAATAATAATAATTGTTTTTTTATCTATGGGTGTATATAACAAGAATAATCTATATTTTGAATTGACCTTGTATACATGCACAAGATATTTCCAAGGTTCTAATATTAATTAAAGAAACAATTTAATATTATTACAAAGTTTAAAATATACTACTCAAATTTTTTTCTGTTTTAAATATAAGTGAAACATAATTCCAAACGCGTAACCAGAACTCGAGAAGACGAAAAGTAACCAGAAACATAAAAAAACGAAACAAAAATTACAAAAATGCGAATAAAAAGTTGAGGAATGTTTTGAAATAGTAACAACCGTAAAAGAATCGTAATTGCTCTAATTGCTATAGATTTAGAGTACATTGAAAAACGAATCCTTCGAAATCGATTTGATTCTATGTCTGGAGAACTCGAATTAGAGAACAACAATAGTTACAGTTTCGTTTGTCCGTTTGTCCTCAACATCCCATCAATCCCTTTTATTTTCTCTCTCTCTCTCACTCTCTCTCTCTCACACACACACACACACACACTCTTGTGAAAAATCTCCAATTGGAACACGGTCAATTTGGCACGTTACGAGGAGGTATCCGTGTCACACTTTCAAAGTGTTTTTTTTTTCTCCACCCCACCTTCCTCCTCTCCACCTACCCCCTCTTTTTCCCAACCCGTCGATTTTTATAAACGTTTAAAAGAAAAACTTTATCGGAGTTCGACGAAACGATTTTTTTTTTCTTTTATTGTTTTTCCAATTCTACCTCTGCTCGTTTGAAAATAGACTCTCTTCTGCCAACGCTTTGAGTCTTCGATTTCTTATTTGTGTGTTGTTTTTTTTTTGTTTTATTTATTTTTTTAAATAAAGGAAGAAATCTAAAACAAATTTGAAAAAATTCAATCAGAATGAAAACGTTTCATCTTTATCTTTTTTTAGTGAACGTACTTTGCTTGTCTCTTTATTCTTCATATTTTTTGATTTTCTACTTCTCTTCGTTGAAAAATATTATCAAATCTACCACCTCATTCCATACTTGATAAAAAAGAGAAGAATAATCTAGTACGATTCAATCTAATAAAAAGAAAATAACAAATAAATAGAATAGAGTTAAATAAAGGAACGTGTACATAGGGAGAAAAATGTTTAACACAGAAATGAAAGTATTTAATAACGTTACACCAGTTGTCATCCAACGTGGAAAAAAACAAAATCAAAAAACAATAAGCTTATATGTACAGAATCGAAAACGTATAATACGTGTAACAAAATGTACATGGGGTGTTACAAATCTATGTGCAATGTCTACTATGATACGTTTTATACTGAAAGTAACGTAAATTCAATGTATTGTACAATCCTTCTATCAATGTTTTATTTCATCAAATAAACAATAATAATAATAACAAAAATAACTAAAATCGTGATTTAGAAAAAAAAGAAGTGCATGATATTTTAATTACGCGAAGTTATTCGAGAGAATCAAAAATAAACGATCGAGAAAAGATAATCAATGATTTTTAATTATAAGACGATTAAAATTTAAATTAAATTAAATTTAAGTTAAATGTTGTTTAAGTAATTTGTTAATTCAATAATTCGTGTTTCCGGACCAAGATAAAAACACATACGTGCATGCACACATATATTAATTGTAGTAAAAATCAATCCATCATTTTTAGTTTGAACTAAACGTAAAAATAATGCATTTCTTTGTATTACACTTAGCATATACACTGGGTTAGGTCCACAAAACGTATAATAACTTCCAAAATATGCATTGCACGAAAAAATGTTAAATACAAAAGTTAAATGATTTGAAAAGGTACACCATACAATGCATTCATTTTTTTTATATGTGGATGCACTTCGAAGATTTCAACGACAACTTTGTTTATTTAAACAGAATACTATATTTTTTAAGTCAAATTATAATCGAGTGTGAAATTGTGAGTAAAAAAGTATTGACCTTTATTAATCGTAAATCTAATAGTTAAGAAGTAATTTCATTTTATTAGATGACAATGCAACGGTGCATATGTTGCTTGGACTAAAGCGTTTTCATTCAAAAAGAAATGAATTTAAACAGATATTAAAATGGTGATTATAATTTCCACGAGAAATAGAGAACGTGTGGTTCCTATTTTATTTTTGGTTTGGTAGAGAAAATGAGTGATGAAGAAATAAAGATAAATGGATATAGAAATGAGATAGAAAGAGATAAAGAATAACGCGAAACTAGTTTTTCCATTTTCCTCGTTTCGTAAAACATTAATAGATAAAAAGAAGACGTGTTTCTTTGTAGGTAACACGCATGTATAGAGACACATACACACAGATACATAAATACACATATATAGATAAATATAAAAATACATAAATACGCATATGGATTCATATATTCTTCACAAATGTTATATATGAAAGGTAAAAGAAATAGGCTGACAAAGATATGCACAAAACACACATACAAACACAAACAGACACGTATACGTGCACATAGTGTGTGATGCAGATGCATCCACGAGCATTTGCATAAATTTTCCTCTTTCCTCTTCATTTTCCCTTTTTTTTCCTCTAAATTTTCTCCACGTCTTTTTGCATCCTTTCACGTATCTAACTTTTAAACGTAAATTCATTATAAATAAATAAGAAACAAAAATAAATATTATCAACCGAACTATAAAGAAAGATAAATGATTAAACCAATCAACTGATTATCACTCTGATATTAAAATAGAAAATCGTCATCGTAATAATCTGATTAAAAAAGAAGAAAAAAAGAAAAAGAACGAATGGAAAAACCGATGAAAGAGACACCAAGTAATCGTATTCCTCTCTTAGTCTAAGGTAAATGCAAAAAGTAAGAGGGTAAAGGTAAAGGAAGAAGGTATCACACATAAAAGAGAGAGAAGAGGGGTTGAAAAAGGAACACTAGGGGGAAGGGGAAAAGGGGAAGGTGACTCGAAGAGAATGGGGAAGAGACAAGAGGAAGGAGAAACTCGGGTGAATCATCGGGTCACGCGAGTAAATCGAACCTCTCCTTTCCCCCTTTTGCTTCATGTTTCCTCCTACCCTCTACTACCCCATTTTACCCCCCTTTAACACGTTCCAATATGGCAGCCAGATAGTAAAGGTACCAACCGGTGCCACCACTTTTCCCTTAATCTATCTTAACTCGAGACTGGAGACGGAATCTCCGGTGACTTCCCCTCTAAAACCCACCCAAACCCATGACCCCACTCCAAGATCCTACACAAACCCATTCTCGTTTTCCTTTTACTATTGTCTATCCTTCTCTTAACTGTAAACCCCAGAAAACCTTCTATCTCCATGCCACAAGGTTCTCCTTTCAACTATCCCATAGAAAACGTTATCCAGCAAACGTGGATATTCTACACACCTTAGCAGGGTCTGACCTTTATTACAACGAGAAGAGGAGGTTTCTGAATGAGAATGACGTTGTAAGTTTTGAAAACAAGAAGGGGTATAAGAGAGGGAATAAGAGAGAGATAGGAATATTGTATATAGGGTAAGTGTAGATGAGGAATATTGCAATTACTGCAAATTCTAATAAACTATTCTTTAAAAAATATTCTTCCTTGGTAACATAATTGATATGTTATTTTTATGGTATATCAAATATAATATAAATTAATATATATATAATAATATTATAATATAAATAATATAATATAAATTTAATATTATAATATTACAATATATTAATAATATTATATTAATTATATATGTATATATTATATTTGTGTGTAAATATAATTTCATTACTACGTTATATAACTTGAAACCATCTAACAAGCCATATAACATATGAGATTTTCTTATATTTTTTTTTTATTTTTATTATATCTTTTTAGGAAATTATTTTCACGTGTAGAATATATTCTTATGTTAGAATTTGGGCTAAATATTTTTTTTTCCCCTTTGCTCATCCTGTAAAGAGAAATGAAATACACCAGCTTTAGATTTACCTGTGGTTTACTTTCATGACTTTAACCAGTTAAAATTTTCATGCATGAAAGGATACTTAAATTAATTAGTTCCTATTCTATTTCTTTCATCTTTCTCCTATCTCTATTTCTCTCTCTCTCTCTCTCTCTTTCTTTTTTTTTAGTTTCGTCTATTTACGTGTGTATTTGTTAGTTGCAAAAACATATACGAATAAATCCAAATAGGGAAGTAATTTAATCGAATAATAAGTGCATTATCTGAATTCATATTAAACGAGAATAATAATAGTGTTACTCTAGTATGCTAATCGATCAAAAATAGATCGATTATTAGCATTAGTTTATTGTGAAACGAGAATAATAGGAAGAGACCAGCAGCGAACCTGATTTATTCATTTCCAAAATTGTTGATTAATTATTAATGATTTA
This sequence comes from Mischocyttarus mexicanus, assembly GCA_023678845.1. NCBI lineage: Eukaryota > Metazoa > Arthropoda > Insecta > Hymenoptera > Vespidae > Mischocyttarus > Mischocyttarus mexicanus. Next base: position 37,417 of record JACGTP010000204.1, on the reverse strand, counting down.
TTCATAGGATAGGGGGATTTGCATATTTACTTAACTATGATTAAATGATTAATTAAAAAAAAAATATATATATATTATATTTACACAAATTATTTATTACCGATCATCAACTATAATAACATTTAATTTATTTATATTATATAAGTGCATAGAATAGTTGTTTATAAATTTGTTGGAGGGTGCAGTCATTATTGGATATATTAATAAAATATTGTATTAATCTAATATATTCATTTATATAAATATTTATATTAAGTCACGTAAAAGATTAAGAAAATAATGATTGTTATTATTATACATATGTAGAAGAAATTAGCATGGAAATTAAAATTCCATAAGAGAATTTTAGGGGGAAAAGATAGTAGGAACAAGCCAGAGAACGGGTTATAACATCTGCTTCCCATCTGCGTAAAAGGGGGAAATTCGTCCGAGAACATACTCCCACTTTCCACTTTGTTCTGTCTTCGTAAACGAGCACACGTAGTGTCCAACACTGTTTCTAAATTCTGAAACTACGTATGTATAAAATATAGAATGTATTTGTATGTGTATGTGTGTGTGTGTGAAAGAGATAACCGAAAGATTTATTAGATATTTTTAGTATACAATTTATGTAGATGATTAATCAGTTACGTTGCTTGATAAATGTACGAATAATTATTTTAGCAGCAATATTATTATTGGTAAAATAAATTTTATATATATATGTATATGTAATTTAATGAAATATTATTATATTTATATTATTTCTTGACTTAGGTTAGCATCGTAATTACTGGCACAATATAATCTTATTAATGAAATAAGATAACGTGTATTATGGTAAATACCTGTACCAAGTATACAATTACACGAATACCACACACACCCTCATCTACACTACAAGTCTATAAATTTATTTTACCAAATTAGTATAATTATAAATAATATACCTATATAGGTATACAACATACACAGAAGTGTATTTAATAAATGACCTCGACTATAACTTGAAAATTGTTTAACAAGCTCTATCATCGAGTAACGAAAGTGTAATTATAAATAATAAATTTATAAGAAAATATTATATGCAACGAGTTTATTTTTATCAACTAGGTTATACAACGATTTATGTTTTTTTTAATAAAATAAAAGAAATCAAAAAAAGAAAATGTTAGAGAACAATTTTTACATTGTCAAAAGCACGTGGTGTTTGTATAAAAAGTTGTGACTTGAATTTTATGTTTTATTTTTGTTTTCCTGTATATACAAAAGAAACGATTTTACAATTTGACCTAGTTTAGTATAATAATTAAACCATATCATGATTTTTACCGTAATTGTTACTGTAACAATTGTTAATTTAAATAAATAATTAACTTAATTTTCTGGTTTTGTTTTTACAATTATGAATAATTTATTGCTCGGTATTTAAACACGTTTGAAATTGGTTTATCCAACCGAGTTTTACCTTTCAACAAAATACGATGTCTTTTAAAGGATTGAAAATTATTATCCCAAAATTTACACACACACACACACACACACACACACATATGACTCAATTATCTGCACCAAAAATTACTATTCTTTTTTTATAAATATATTGTTTAATTTAAATATCAACGATGTAAGAGAGAGAAAAAGTTTAAAAAAAAAGAACTAAATTTCCCCGATGTAAACTTTAGATAACTCTGATGCTTATTAGACTCAAAAAAAAAAAAGAAGAAGAAGAAAAAGGATAAAGCTGGAAGAGGAAGGAGAAAAAAGAAAACAAGAACAGAGACCTGCCGCATGCTCGTAATTTTAATTATGTAAATTACTCAGAGACCGTGGTAAATTATTGCATTATGCGACTAACGATTAGAATTATTTATCCTTCTTAAATCGGTACAACAATGTTTGCTAAATTACGTATGAATATTTAAAAAAAAAAAAAGTAACAAATCATATAATAAATGAACAAATCTAAAACGTGTATTAACAATTATGTGTGTTGGATAAATAACAAAATATTTATTCAATCTAAAAAATCCGGGTAATTTTTTGCATTGCTAAAAATAAAAATAAAATATCAATTCTTTATTGAAATTATCTCTGTTTGATATAAAAATTAGAATTTAATTTTATTTAGAATTAAATACACACATACCCACAGAAATAGAATCAATTAATTTCGAATTTTCGTCATTTGGCTAATCGGTGATTGCGAAATGAATTTTAGTCAAACGAATGAATATGTGAAATGAATGATCAAAAGGGGTAAAGGGAGACCACAATTTGGAAGTTTCAGAAAAAGATACTCCCCTCACGTAGTAAACTTACATATGCATATGTAAATAGTAGGACAAAAAAAGAAAAAGAAACATAAGAAGAATAAAGAGAAACAAAGAAAACTAGCTGATAGTAGTAGCATGTGTCGTTCTCAGTCACGAATCACCTTGTTTTCCATGTACGTACACCTTGTGCATAGCTCTTGCATAGCTCACGCATAGCCCGAACACGCGGTGCAACGTGCATGGGATGCAAACCATGCTCCGAGTGACTAACGTAAACCATACTCCTCCCTCCTCCTCCTCCTCCTCTCTCATTCCTATTTCTACTCATACGTGTATGACTCTATCTCTATTTCTCTCTCTCTCTCTTTTTTTTTTTATTTTTAAACGTAACGTTAGTTTTATCAATTCCATTGGTATTTTTATGGATGAACAAAAAACGAGTTGATCTAAAAGTCAAAGCACATTTTGGTATAACGTTCGACATTTGGATTTTGATTTAATATTTAAAGGTATTCCTTTTTTAGATTTTCTTTTTGATTTAATATAAAGATAGTATGTTTTCTATTTAATAATGTAGTTCATATAATATGTCATTATTTTATATTAATTCATTAATAATATTTTATATATTTTATATGAAACTTAGATTATTTTGATTTTGATTTAATATAAAAATAATTCTTTGTATATTTTCTATTTAACAAAAAAAGAATACATTTTAAATTAAACAAATTAAATCCACAATAATTATATCCAAAAAGTAGTACTCCCTTTCACACATATACAAAATTATTCTAATCAAAAGATCGAAAAACTTAAAACATAATCCCCCTTTTTCCCCTTCCAAATAAACAAAACGACACAAAAAAAAATACATAGACCTTTTCTGGTTTATTTCGAGCTTGCTGCAGTTAGGGTAATCTAAATCTGTTCTAAGAACGTTTTAAATCCAAATACTCACAACGAGTGATAAGAAAAATGGACAAAAAGAGAACGAACTAAGAGTGAAAGGGAAATATGAGGGTAAAGTAGTAGAAAAAGAAGAAGTAGAAGCAGAGAAAAAAAAAAAGAAGACATCCCCTACTTCACCTTACCACCCTAACCCACCACAAATGTACGAAGTGCTCGTGACGAATCGAAAGGGTCTCTGCAAACGACAAGAAAGACTCTAAGCAGCATGAACGTCTTTTTACTCCCACGGACACCTCCACCTCCTCCTCTCTAACAAATTCACGCCGATTATGTTCAGTCCAAGTACGTCCTTGAAGCGTTTTCTGTTGTACACTCTCCCTCTCCTACAATCAAGAAAAGTATCCTCTCATCTTCCATTGGATCAAAAAAAAAGGTACCCGAAAAGGACATACGAGAAGAATATTTTCAAATGATGGGAAAACGTCTTCTTCTTTTTCCTATCCTCTCCTCTCTACTCTCCTTTTTCCATCTCTTCATCATTATCCTCTTCACCATAAAACCACAATGAATCCTTCTATTAGATTAAAACATGATTTCGTATTTTATTTGACTTATTTTTTTGAATGATGGATGAGTAGGAGGGAGATGGGAGGAAAAGGTGGTAAAAGGAGGATAAAAAAGGGGGATTATTAAAGATTTGATTTATGAGACACGTAGGATCGATTGTTGACAGGTTTAGATCTCGGATATATAACCATGAAAATTATTATTCATATTTATTATGGTACTTTCGTTAGGAATTTAGAATTTTGATTTTGATTGATGCAATGATTACGAGAAAATAGTTGATGTTTCAAATTGGAAAGAGAATAAAATAAAATAAATAAAAATAAAGGAGAGAAGAAACGAAAAATAGGTCGTGTTTTAACGGGTTGGTCTACTATTTTTGATGGATTTCAAAAATTTCGTCATTTCAAAGGGTTAACAAGAAATAATCGTAAATATGGTTTATTTTACTTTTATTTTGCTTTTCTTTTTCGGATCAATTTATGTTGACTTTGATTGATGTAACGATGATGAATAAGAGATATTTGTAAAATAAAATTATAAATAAAAAATATAAATTTATTTTTAATGGGGGATAATTAACAACCTTCCTATCCACACCGAGGATATGTTTGGTTTTATGATACGTTCGAATGAAAATTATTCCAAAATATTTTCTCTTTTCTTTATATTAATTTATACAATATTTATCTAACTTTTATATTTATATATCTATACTTAATTTATAATGAATTTATTTTAAATAAATAATTAAGAAAAACTATTATGCAAGAAGATAAAAAAAATTACTCTTACGTTAATTTAATAAACGAAAAAATCCTTTTACATTTCAACACATAATTTAATATTACAATAACAATAATAATAATAATATTAACAATTATATATTATTATCGATAAAATATAAAAATTAATACTTTTAATGAACTCTCTCTCTCTCAAAAAAAAAAGTGTACGATTTATATCCAACGTTAATAAAAATTTTAATTCAAACCTCACGAAAATTTTCCCTCGATCAAACGAAGAGAGAGAAAAAGAGAGGAATAAGGAAAAAAAAAAGAGTAGGTGGTGGTTTTTGGAAAGAGAATGGAAGGGGTGGAGGAAAATGTTACGGTTCGATTTAACCGAGCATGAATTTTGCATCATGCACGACTAAAATCGAGTGGACCAAATCGATCGATCGTACTCTTTCCATGTACGAGAAATAGTTATCACACACACACACACACACACACACACACACACACATACACATACACACATATATAAAGAAATACATATCATATGACTAACCCCCCCTTGTACCCCCTTTACCGTCATCCTCTCACCTTCATCGTCACTCAGTTCCCCACACCTACTTTTCCATCTTTTATATACATCGATAGTTACCACAACTTCGTTTTAAATTCCTTTCTGTATTATGGTGACGGTAATAATATCAATTATTATCATTGTTATTATACATTATTATTAACGCAAACGTGGAAGGAGAAAATGAATAATCAACCGTGCATACAATGCTATTGTATAAATTATGATTGCACGAAACGGCTGGGAAATACGAAATTTTCTATTATCGAACACATACACACAAACATACACATATACACAGATATACACGCATAAACACATATACACGAAGGTGATGGTACTTTGATAACCTGCCTAAATGAGATGAATAGATTGGATAGATAAATGTATAGATAAATGTATAGATAAAAAAAAAATTATAGTAAATAAACTTCTTAGATTAAAAAAGAGATGAATAGATTGGATAGATGATAAATGTTTAGATAAAAAAAAAAAAAGAAAAAGTAGAATTTGTATTTTTAGTTAAATGTTTTCTTTGTTTTTATCGTACTGTTAATTCGTCAAAGGTATAAAATAAAATTATTTGACCAAAGAAAAAATAATAAAATAAAATAGTAAACCTTCATATCTGCAAGAGATGGTTCGTAAAAGTTTAGAAATAGAAAAATCAGATAAATAAACAATTCAATTTGACATAGAAAAAGAGAGAGAGAGAGAGAGAGAGAGAGAGAGAAATTGTTTCTATGTCATGGACAAAAACTTTTCAATCTATTCCCGTAATACCTTTTTCATTTGTTGTTTTCTTTTTATTTTTTTTCTATTTTATCTCCCATCTCTTTCTCATCACTTTTTTTGTTTTCTTCTTTTTAAATTAATTAAAAGTTTTCCCTCAATGTTGGTTAACTTCTTCTTCTTCTTCTTCTTTTTCTTCTTCTTTTTACGAGGATAACAAAAATTGTGAAATTTAATCGAGCGTCTATAATCGTTCGCTATTAAATGATTCAAAATATCGATACGTAGTAAGTACAATAGAATTCCATCAATGAATCGTGATGAAAGATAAAAACAGAAACAGACTGAAGGTGGAGGGAGATAGGAGGGTTAAGGGGGTAAAAGGATGAGGATGGGTATACACTTAACAACTACCTACCCTAGTTTATCTCTGGGTTTTACCGATGTGTCGTATAAAATACACTTTGATATGAATTTTTCATTTGATTCTTTACTTCAACTTAAAGATCAACATACTAGCTAAACTAGTTGGAAAATTACTCGACTATTTTATATGCGATACGTAAGGGTAGGTGGGGGGTGAGGGGTTGGGTAGAAAAAAACCTATTACTAAGTTGTCTCGAGTATCGATCGTTAATAGGGTATGTCAATTTTTTCTACGTTTACTACTTTTCTCTTATTTTCCAATTACAAGATTATAAAATATGATTTATATTGTTGTTCCAAATTAATCTAATTCACTGTTGTTGTTCACTGTTTTTTACAACAAAAAAAATTACATTGAATCGATTAATTGGATTGACAATGAAATGATTCCGAATATTCCTCGACAAATTTCTTTAGTTTTGCCATGGGGGTCACCGGTGACCGATGCACCCAGAGATTCATAGAAATAAATATAATTTAAACAAATAACAATAATCGTGACGTCACTAACAATCCCTATAAAATTGTCATGAAATTCAACGTGTGTTAATAATTTATTGGATTTGTTAGAGAAATAATGTCGGATCTTGTGTTGGGGAGAAAAATGAGATATTTTATAATTGTAGTGGAAAAGTATTAATCTCCATCATTTTTAGCTTGGAATAAACGTAACAATAATAGATTTCTTTTAACTACAACTAATATATATTAGGTCTATCAGAAAGTTCTGTCCGATTTTCGAATAAAACCAAATACAAATTACGGACAGAACTTTCTGCTAGACCTAATATATATTTATATTTATGTTTATATATAATATACATGTGTATACATTAACTTAAAGTTTAATTTAGTGATTAATTATAAAATAGGATAAGTTTATGGAACTTTGTTAAAAGGGAGTCGAAAATTGGAAGACAATGAAACTCTACCACCTCTTCCTCCTCTCTCTCTCCCCTCAACACCCCTCTTCTTTCGTTCCCCTGTTCATGTAAGCTTTGAAACTATCGCGTGTATGTTATAATGAACATTCGCGTAAACTCTAATGGCGTTGAACGCGAACGTTCGTTCGTTCATTCGTTCATTCGTTCGTTCGTACGCGTCGCGTCCGTGAGAATAATACTCCTGGTGCTGCTCGTATATCTCAACCGTCTAAAATCTCGAATAAACCCACGTGATCCTTGGGAAGACGATTCCCTACGTTCACAGACGAGATTTATGTTCTCCAATTAAACTCGATGTAAAAGCTTTCGTCGTCGTTCCTCATCGAACGAATCCTCATCCTCATCCTCATCCCCTATCCCCTATCCCCTATCCCCTATCCACCCCCATCCACTATTCCTCTTTTCAACTTTTTTTCACCGACTTTATTTTCTCTCGGAAATACGGGGGGGTTTTTCAATGTTTGAAAATAATTTAGTCAGAAACCTATTTTGGAATAGATGTTCAGGTTACTAGCAATTAGAATATTTATCCAAAAATTGTGGTAAGAAAATATTTCAGAAATCAAATTGAAATATTTCAAATAAAAATATGTGTAAATATTGTATTAATATGGTACTGTCAAATATTATTTTATTGTGTTGGTGGAAAAGAAAAGAAATGTGTGATTTTATTAAATTGTGGTATAAAATTCGATATTATTTTTCCATCAATCTAATATATTTATAATATATATATATAATAATAATAATAATAATATATATTATTTCTAGTCTGTTGTAACACGCAAATTATGAATATTTTATTATCCAATTATTATACCGATATTGTACAATAATTATCTATTCAATTTATATTTAATAAGTGTGTTAATATATTTGTAAACACATGTACACATGTATTTCTATAAATAAATAAATCGTTGTTAGAAATTTTGAAGATTTCTTCTTCTTAAACGAGATACTATTATTCATTTAATCTTTTAATAATTACTAAAAAAAAAAAATTGTAATAAAAAGATCATGTATAACAGAAGAAGAAAAAACCTATAATACAAGTAGGAACGATAACCAATAACAATTGAGAATTACAACCAAGATAATAAATACAAACAAACAATATATATAATAATAATAATAATAAGAAAAAAAAAATTGTGTTTTTATTCAATAATAGAAAAAAATACTTTCCCTTATCTGGAATATCTCGATTTTTATTGAAAAACCTCTTACCGAGCATACACGCATCCTCGACGTTTCCAATCTCGTGAAGATTTTCAATGCGAAAATGCGATGTGACACGAGAAATGGGGGTTGGAAACGTTGACGGAGAAAAGAGAGGGAAAAAAAGAGGAAAAAGAGGAGGAGGTTCCCTCACACGATTGGATTTTTAAACTCGAAAAGCGCACAGTTTCAACGTTTAAATTTATCGGCAACTTGTCGATAATTACTTACTTGCTTTATATACGTGTACATATATCTACGTGTCCTCTCTGTAAAGGGAAAAGGGTGCTGAAGGGATCGAGGGGTAGAGATGTATATATGGAAATACCTATACACTTATGTAGATGGTCGACAAATTCTATAAATGCGACATCGTGCGTTTTGACGGGAGTAAAAGACCAAAAGCCGATTAAAGGAAAAATTATGGCACGTTTCACGATCCCTTTTTATCAAACGTATTTATTTTTTTTTTATTCTCACTTGTACGTTTCTAAAATTAAATCGAAAGAAATAATACACATTTTTCTATTTGAACAAATATATAAATATTTATTATAATTATTTGTTTAAAAAAGAAACTAAATTTTAGGTATTGGGTTGTCAAGTATGAAATGTAGCAAATTTCGATTGTATTAAATAAAATATGTGTATGAAGATAACAAAATTAAAATAAAATAAATATGAATAAATATGATTGATAATAAATATGAAAAAGAAAGTAATATTGATAAATAATAATATTAATAATAGAAAATTAATATTAAAAAATAGAAATAATGTTAATAAATAGAACATCATATAATAAAGTATTCTTATAATAAATTAATCGTCATTGTGTGAGTGTGGTGGTAAAAGTTGGAAGGAAAAGGGGAAATATTGAAAAATAAATCTATACGATATATATATATTATATAATATGTATGAAATTTTGAAGAAAACATTTTCTCCCCGTTTAAAATCCGATATTTCGTGAAATATTAAATCGAATCGATACGAAGCACCCTCTCCTCCCTCGAGGTTACCCGTTTACATTTAATACAAAAATATTTTGTTGAAAAAAAGTCAAATAAACTGTTCGATGTAGGAAACATTTTCAAATCTACCACAAAGTTCATTAATTTTTTATATGCATCTAAAAAAATCGTAAAATTTGTTCATTATTTTTAAGATTAAAATTGTTATAAAATAAACGCAACACTGTATGTATGTTTGTGTGTTTTTAACCTTCCACGTAATATGTGTGAGTAAGTAAAATAAAATAAAATAAAAAGAAAGTATAAAAGAATAAAACCATAATCGATTGCAAAAAAAGTTTCCAAAGGGGAAATATAGAAAAATTCCTATTACTCATAAAGCTTTTTTGTGATAGTGATTGCATAAGAAACTTCTCTCTTACTACTCGATAGTTTTTTTTTATTAAAATGTACAAAGAATAGAAAAAAAAATAAAGAAAGGGAGGTGTAATCCCGTGGCGAATGGTTCGATCGTTAGAAACTCGCCCATGTGTCATCCTTCGTTATAGCTTATGTTAGCAATAGTGAACGTAGGTAGGTAGGTAGGTAGGTAGGTATACACCCACGCGTGAACACGTTTACGTATGAATGCTATACTCACAAGCATGAGAAGAACTCACTCTCTCGCCTATTCATGCTAGACAGAAGAAAAAAAAAAGGAAAGAGAGAAGACACACTGGGGTGGGTCAAGTTGATATCGTTGATATCGTTGATATCGTTGATATCGTTGTCATCGTCATATTTGAGATAACTATTCGATAAGTTTGTACATAAAAAGGTAGAACGTATGTTAAATGTTAATTAACGTCACTATTTTTCCTTACAAATCGTATAATATTTTTTATATATTTTTTTTAATTAGTATTAATAATAAATTCTGATAAATTCAGATATATAATTAAATTTATTGTTTTTTTTAATTTAATTGTTATTTAATCAAAATAATTTGCATTTACGTTAAACGATATTCTAGTAATGTTTAATGATTAAGAAACATAAATCATATTTAAGGAAAAATATGATAAAAGTAAACTATAATAAATTGAAGCATAGATAAAAAGATTTGTCGATGTTAGAAAATATCTTACAAGAAATGCATCAGAGAAATGCATCGGAGTTATGTTGGTATGAAATAAAAAATATATATATATTATATAATACATTTTCTAGAAACAAGAATCATATTAAAGGATAGAAATATTATTTTAAATAAATTGAAGCACGGATAAAAAGATTTGTCGATGTTAGAAAATATCTTGCAAGAAATGCATCAGAGTTGCATTAATATAATATCAAAAATGTATGACCAAAAAAATATATAATTTTATATATATATATTTTTTCCAGATTAAGAAACAAAAATCATATTAAAAGAAGAAATATGATAAAAGTTAACCATAATAAATTCAAGCATAGATAAAAAGATTTTACGATGCTAGAAAAATACCTTCCAAGAGATGCATCGGAGTTTTGTTAGTAAAATAAAGAAAAAAAAAAACTTACGAACATAATATCATATTATAATATTCCAGATTAAGAAAAAAACAAAAATAAATGTCACGTTAAATATGAAAGTAAAGTAACAACCATAACAAACTCGAATAACGAATAGAAAGATTTTAAGATGTTAAAAAAAATCTTCTAACAAAAATGCATCGGAATGAAAACTATTGAAAATAATTAAAAATTACCTTGGAAATAAAAATCATGACACAATCTTAGATTAATTTAATGGATAAAAATAATAAAAAAATAGTAGTATTAATAACATTATAAACAAAATAAATCATAGTAGAATATAAAATAAGTCAAACGAACTTGTAACGAAATGATTATTAATTCAGTAAACTCGATAAGGGCTTAAATTAATCGTCAAAGGGCAAAGACGAGGATCCCATAAATGAAGATTCTGCTAACTGGGGAGAATATAAGCTTAGGTGTGTAGTATTCATGGACAGAAGAGACAAGGACTAAGGCACGTTCCTCGTTTTTAGGAGGTTTGGTCTCTCCAACGAGATGCGACGTTACTTAAGACGCGCATTATGGTCAAACTATGTATATATATATATGTATTTTATTCTCTCATATTCTCTCATTCTATATTTCTCGAGTACGGAAAGAGGGCAGAGAAAATGATTTAGTTCATGGCCGACGTGGTGCTATTAAAATTACAATTCCGTCTACGCTTCCTTTACGTGAGCACGAGCAATCGTAAATTAATTTACCTTTTAACGTTTAAAGAGAAGCTATTTTCTTCTTGGATGCTATTCCTTTTCCCTTTTTACCTTCTACTTTTTCTTCTACTTCTTCTTCTTCTTCTTCTTCTTCTTCGTTTGAATAAAAAGAAGAAAAAAAATATTACAAGATAGGAAAAAGAGAGAATGAAAGAGATAAGGAAAATTCTCGGTTTTGAAACGTTTATAAATCAAAGGTTAGGTATACTTATTCTTCATCTTCTTCTTCTTCTTCTTTTATTTTTCTTCATATTTGTCGAGGAATGTAAATTATGAGATAATTAATTTGTTACCTACAATCTTAATTTCTTTTCCTTTTCCTTTTCTTTTTTTCACTTGGAATTGCAATTAAAGCAGAATTTCCTTCTAATTTCATTTCGTTTGAATTTATTGATATAATATGATTTTTAGAGTTTATATTAAATTTATTGGATGGTTGATTGTTGCAATGAGAAATTAGATTTAAAAGAAGAAGTTAAAGAAATGCATAAGAGAAATGCATAAGAAAAATGCATAAGGTTTCCTGATTTTAAAAGAATTAAAACGATAAGTGAAATTTATTTATTTATTTATTATAAATTTATTTATATTGTATTATATGTTTTTTAGAATTGTATTAAATTTATTGCATAATTGAATGAACCCGTGAAAATTGTTTACTTTACCACGACTCGTAAAGATTTTCTTGAAATTAAAACAAAGGTTTACTTTTTTTTTTAGTTCTTTCTAATTTAATCTTGTTTGATTTGAATAGAAAATTCTTCCCTTTTTTTTTAGCTTCAGGAAGGTTGGTATAACAGGAAAATAGTTAAGAAAAAGTGTACCGATTAGGAAACATTTAAGAATAAAATTGCAAAATTTTCTTATCTCTTCTTTCTCTTTCTATTTGTCGAAAATTTCAAAAACCTATTAATACTCTATATTTTTATACGTAAATTTTTATTCTTTTATTAGAATTGAAAGGAGTGAATGAGAGAGAGATAAAAAAAAAGGTGTTTTAATCTAATCTAATCTAATCTCGTTTGATTATCGGTTCTTTTTTTTTTCTTTCGTCTTCGTAGGAATATTCTGTACTAAAAATACGAAAGGTTTGCGATAAAAAGAAATTGGTTGAATAAAAAAAAAACGAGAAAGAGAGAGAAAGTAAACAAAAACAAGAAGTATGAGAAAATGAGAGTGAGATGAAAAAGAAAAAAAAAAAGAGAGAAAGAAAATACTTTTCCAATCTCGAAGAATCGTTTATTCATTTTCTTTTTTTCTCACGACGATGTGAAAATTATTTTACCAACGTAATAAATTAATCCTTCTCTTCCATAAATTTATAAGAAGCTAATATTAATTTGATCAATCGTGTAATTTTAAATACATTCAAGATTAGGATGATATTTTATTAAAGAACTGTGTAGACAAGATTGAATAACCAGGACTTGGAAGTAAAAAAAAAACAGAAGAAGAAGATATAGAATAGAAAATTGATAAAAATAATTTGAAATTGTTATTAAAAAAGAAATAAGAAAGAAAGAAAAAGTTTCTACATAATATGAGAGAGCTAGGTTGGTTATCTTTACGAATGGTTTAAAAATATTCCTAAATCTGACATTCGTACAATTTCGTACAATTTCGTACGTTTTATTCATTTATCTTTGACATTTCGGAATTCCTAAATTTCGAATAGTATTTTCAATCCATATCCCCCTAAAATAAGAAACTTATCTACGAAAATAAATATTTCAAGAATAAGAGAGATTATTTTTCAAATTGTCAAAGTATGAAATGCAACAAATTTCAATACAATTATGTGCATCTTTTGCTTCATTTCATATTAGACAATTTAATATAAAATTTAATATTATTTTATTATTTATTAATAATTTATATATTATTTAATATATATATATATATAATAGTATTAATTTCAAGGGAGAGGTGTATGGTATTTAATATGCACCCTGATGCAATTATTAAACCCTGATGCAATTATTAAACTCTGATGCAACCCTGCATAGGAATATCTTCCAATTCTAGTATTAATTTCAATAATATATGTATATATGTGTATATATGTATATTAATACTTATAAATATTAAATAAATTAACACTTATACTATTTATTACTATAATATAATATTATAATAATATATAGTATATATAATGTATATATGTATTAGTATATATGTATTATATAATATAATATTATAATATACTATTTAATATATTATTATATACTATTTATTATTTATAAAATATATAAAATATATATTATATTATACCAATAAAAACTTTATTATATTAACTTATAAAAAAAAAAAGAAAAAAAAAGATTAAAAGAGAAAAATCGTGTGAAAATCATCGTCACGCTACAAGAAGACACCTCTATATCTCTTCCTCGATATATTACGAAAAAAGAAAAAGAAGAATAAAAAAAAAAAGGTATCTCTAAATCTCATCTGTTTAAATCATCTCCGAGGTAACGTGTCTGCCATTGATCTCGCGTCCCGAAGTTATGCGCGAGTGTTGCAATAACCAAGAATTCACTAAATGAAAGAGTGAGGGGAGAATGAGAGAGAAAGTAATAAAAAGAATGAAAAAGAATGAAAAAAAAGGAAGGGTAATAGGGTGAAGAGGGAAAGAAGGAAAATGGAATAAAAGAACCATAGAGGGAGGGAATAGTAAAGGGAGAGTGAGGAGGAGGAGAAGAAGGGGAAGGGGGTGTAAGTTTGCACGCGAGTTCGCGTGATCAGCAAAGAGCTAACTCGATGTACTATTGGTCAACACTTATACGCATTTGCACGCACCAACGAGACACCTTTTCGTATACCTCTTCTCCTGTTGGTGGTGTAGGAAAAGAGGACTGAGGAATGGTTATGGCAATGGCAATGTTGAAGTTAACAGAGGGGTGAAGGGATAGGGGGGATTGGTGTAAAGGGAATGAGAGAGTTTGCAAAGGTAGACGTGTTGGGTGAAAGAGTTTGAGGGGTTTGAGGGGTTTGAAGGAGAGTGAGGAGGTTCGAGGGGGGTTATAGGAGGTTATGGGGGGGTTATGGGGGTTTGAAGGGGGTTGTGGAAACGACACTAGACCCCTCACGTGTAATATAGTAATAACGCGTGGCAAAGCTTTATCGCTAGGCTAACGTTCTCCTCTATTTATTATTCACTCGTGGTAAACGTAGACAGTTGTATGTAGAGATATATATGAATGTGTGTGTGCGTAATTTGTATATGTAACGGGTGGTATGTGTTATTTAGAATGAAACTTCGATTTTTTTTAGACGTCTTAATAGAAGGAATCAACCCACCTACTTCCCTGGTTTTAAAACAAATGTTAATATTTTGAGTACTTTGTTGGAAGTTTAATGTTTCGTAAAAATGATTTTTTTCAGTTAAAAGTTGTACGATAATTTTCTTTTATGGTATTACTTTATTGTTAATGATATTATTATAAATAATTAATTTGGTTTTATTTGTAGTCTTTGATAGAGAGAAAAATATTGGTATTATTAATATTGTATGATTGAATTATTTTTCACACCGATGAAAATATATTTATTATTTATATAAAATACAAATATATAACAACGCGTGTAAATTGTAGTATTGAAAATCCTAAAGATATATTTTTCTGTACGAGAAATAAAATTTCTAATACATCCTTTCTTATTTTTTTCTTTCCGATATTTGTGATACTTGAAAATCGTCGGATTTATTTCAAAATATTTTTATACGTAAACGTGTATCCTTGTCAATTTTTGTCTGTTTTCTTATAGAGAAAAATAACAGGTGAGTATTATTGAGAGTGAGTTTTATCCGAGAACATAGAAATAAGAATTTATAACGAGATATACGTGGTGAGTCACCCTGTATATGAGAAACATATAGGAAGAGGGTTTTGCTTCCTCATCTTCACTCTCTCTTTCTCTCTTTCTATCTTTCTCTCTTTCGCTCTCTGTTCATCGTTCTTCT
Source organism: Mischocyttarus mexicanus (assembly GCA_023678845.1). Classification (NCBI taxonomy): domain Eukaryota; kingdom Metazoa; phylum Arthropoda; class Insecta; order Hymenoptera; family Vespidae; genus Mischocyttarus; species Mischocyttarus mexicanus. Next base: position 21,838 of record JACGTP010000204.1, on the reverse strand, counting down.
ACTATCTCTCAAGGGAACTTATGATTCTCACAGGACGAAGGAAGAGAAAGACAAAACGAGGATGAGAAAAAGGCAATGGCCGTGAGCTCTCGCAGGTGCAGGACGACTAGAAACGCTTCTTACTTTTAACTTAAGAAGACTCTCGGGAACGAAACCGAATTCCGACTGTTCTCGAAAATTTGAAAGGTTACAAGAAGAGAGAAAAGAATCGGAAAAAGAAAATGTTGGAGTAAAAACCTTTAACTTCCATGTTTTCTATTTCCCATGTGCATTCAATTTCAGTGTATTACACATTTTATATAAAATATTTAATTTTGTGCATATATATCATGTGATATTATTTAATTCAACATTTTATACATTGGTTTTTAATTTTTTATTAAATTTTATTAAGAAAAATAACAAAAAATCAATCAGTAATTTTTATTGTAAAGTTTACTTTTATATTAAATTATTCACTATTGTTGGTAAAATTTGTATTAATTTAAAATATTAATTATTGATTTTATACTAATTTATACTAAATTATTATATTGTGTTAAATTTTCATGGTTTTATTTCCCACGTGCATTCAATTTGAATATTTAACATTTTATATATTTAATTTTACGTGTATATCACTTGATATTGTTAATTTAAATATTATACATAGATTAATAGATTTTTGTTAATTTAAAATATAAATTATCTAATTAAGAGTTTATATTAAATAACTCATCTTTTGTTATATGTATTATAAATTTATTATTAATATTATATTATTTACTTATACTTAGTAAAACTTGTATTAATTTAAAATATAAATTATTATTCTAATTTATACTAAAAAAAAAAAATATTATATTTTTATAAATCATTATTCCTTTGTTCATTTGAAATACAAAAGCTTCTTTATTTATTTTTTATCTTTACTTTGTCAAAATTCACAAACGTCTAGATTTATTTTTAAACAAAACTGAGAAAAATATCAAAAATAACATTTTACTGTTATACACAATACCATAAACTATACATTGTAATTAAACATTTTCTATGTCAAAAAAAGGAAAGAACAGCTTTAGCTTATAAAAGATTTCAACAAAAATAAAAATACAAATAAAATAATATAAAATAAAATAAAAGAGAACCAAAGTATAGGAAAATTAAAAACTAAATTATTTTACTAGCTCTTTTTAGAAAACCAACATTTCACAGGAAAAAGAATAATAAATAAATAAATAAATAAATAAAGAAAAGTAGAAAGAAACATAAAAAAAAGAATTCACTTTTTGTTTGATTTTAAAATCTGTCAACATGTGCTAGCATCTCCCCACCTTTGATTTTTTAACAGTGCGTAACAGTGACCACCACTGACAGAAATATTTCATTTTCCAGACTTTGATATACCCTTTCCTCCTCTCACTTCCCACCCTACACATCCCTTCGTAACAAACTCCAATTGGAATCACGCAAAGCAAATTTCACGCTAGTCTCTAACACTCTCGGAAAATGTTTCGAATTATTTCACCGAACTGGGGAAATAAAAACTATTTTCATGCGTGGTTTGTAAATCCCCCTTACAACCCTCCTCCAAACTTTTTCATTCCCTTCTTCGCATTCTTTCTTATTATTTTATTATTTTTCTTTCTATGAGAAAGAATAGCCACAAGAGTTGAAACTAAAAAACACAGAGTGGAGAAGAGTAGGAGAGATTCATCCACTGTTCACAAAAAACAAAAGGAATGCTGAATCTGAGTGAAAATATTTCATCGACATTCGATATATTTGTTAACTTTTATTTAACTTATCCAGGAATGGTGAGAGGGGTGAGGGGAAGGGTGAAGGGGGTGATACACGAGTAGAGATTAGACTTTGATCCAGTCCTCGACATACTTTTAACTTTAATCATTACTCACTTGTACGTGCTGACTGACAGATAAGCCTCTAAGAAAATAACAAAAAAAAAAGAAATACTAATAATAATAATAAAAATATTTGTACCAAATGACAGCTTGATTTTCTTTAACACGTTCGTGAATGAAAACAAAGACTGCTTCTGTATTTCCCATTAGTGGTTGTTCTGTTCATACGTTTCGTTCGTAGGTTCGTTTTTAATCGAACCAAAACGAATCATGATAGTTCCCGCTTTTAAATTAGGGTATCACGATGATTATTTTAATGTTTTTATTAACGTATTCTTAAGTACGACAAATTTTAAAATGAAATCTAATTCAGATTGCAACAACGATTGAAACGAAATTATACAAAAATAATGACGAATATGAGAGGATATTATTATTGATTTAGGTGATTATTTTTTATTGAAATTATTTTGTTTTATGATATTTTAATTACAATAGTAAGATTTATTATATGGTTTGATTAGTATACTGTATATACGATGTTATAGGATTTCATATTTTAATATGGGGTATTATTAATAATATATTGCATTGGTGAAAAAAAATTTATTTTCCCCATTGAATTATGGCCAAAAAATCTGACATTATTTTTCCACCAACCCAATATTATTACATGCGTTAAATAGAAATATTATTTTGTTTGTACAGGTGGGTATGTCCCTAAAATCTGGACAGATTTAAAAACTAAAATAAATCAATAAATATAAATCGATTGATAAAAATGTAAAAAAAAAAAAAGTAAATCTTGAAAATTAGTCATTCGCGTGTGTGTGTGTGAGTGCGTGCGTGTGTCGATGAAAATCGGTCACACCGTTATTACCATTTACCGTTTCCTGGTTAGTCGTAAATTAATAAATTACCTTTCTCGCGTAAAACAATACGCGCGTATAATAACCTGGCCGGAATCTAAATTGGATGGCTTCCAACCGAGTGTAATTAAGTTCCATCGATGTTACACCACCACCCTTCCTACTACCAACCCTCCCCTCCCCCCTACAATCCTGAATGTCCCACGTGTGTACTTGGACGTGTGTACTGTAAACACAGTTTCCTTTGATCTCGATTTACCGCGCATAAATTATCATCCCAACTAATTATGAATCGTGAACGCATCATGCTATCTATGATTATCTATCTCTATCACTCTCACACACATACACACACACACACACACACACTCTCTCTCTCTCTCGTTGTCACCGAATCTTTTCGTTTCAGTTTAAACAAAACGAGAGAAACGTTCTATCGAATTGGTTAAGCGTTAATCAAAACCTTCCCCCTTGCCTCTACTCACCACTCTCTCTCTCTCTCTCTCTCTATTTCTCTCATTCATTTATATAATCAAATCTAAGAATATTAATTATTTATGGAAATGAATAAATCTATCTGTAATTCGTTTAACGATCAATTTATGAGATATAAACATTCACCAAAAGCAAATCGAACATAAATTGTTCGTTTTCGTATTCCCCCTAGTTCTATGGTAATAATTATGATCATAATCTATTTGAAACGTCTAGACTTTGACTCATTTAGAATATGAAATATAATAATAAAGTAAAAAAGTGAAGAAGAGAAGGGGTTTCCTTTCTTTTTTGTTATCTTTTTTTATTATTATCGATCATTCACATTTATATATATATTTTTTTTTTATCTTCCTCTAAATTTCAAACCATTTTCTTTTTATAGGAATCTATACTTCTCTTTCTTTAGACATAATTTAAATAAATATTACATAAGATCTTTACGAAATATAGAAAATCAATACATTTTCTATTTAAATCTATTTTTCTATATTAAAAAACAAAAAAGGTTGTCTCGTCAAACTGATAGTAAGTTTGCTTGGAATAGTTCGTGCGGTAAATATCGTTGAGTTTGGAATAAGACGAGTTAAAAGATACCAAAAAGAAAAGGAGGAAAGAAAGGTAGAAAAACAAAAACAACAACAACAACAACAACAAAAGATAAGAAAAAGTAGTAAACAGAAGAATAAGAATAAGGATAGTGCAGTCGATTACATACGAGCACCAACTATGGTAACTTTCATACATATGGGAAAGTTAGGGGTACCATAGAAACACGTACATTCGTTCCATAGACACAAATACAAATAAATTTATATACACATAAGAAACACATAGAATACACACACACATATGCATGGTATACAAATGAATACATACCATTTACAAACTTACAGAAACATATATACAAGTATTATATACATATGTGTATATAAGTGTACGTGTGTGAGAAGAAGGAGGAGAAGGGGGGGGGGGGATAGATAGGTGCCACGACGGATCTCCCTCAAGCTTGGAGGATGAGCGTTGAAGCAGAAATTGGCAGCCAGCCAGACTCCGAACTGAACTTACCGGTCGAGTCTCGACGTCTGGCTTTGCGGGACGGGTGGAGAGAAGAAAGGAGAGAAAAATAGAGAAAGAGAGAAAGAGAGAGAAAGATAGGAAGGGGAAGGGAAAAGAGAACCATGCTAAAATTGAAAGAAGCGAAGTGCCAGCGATCCACGTCAGCCTGATTGGAGTAGTCTGCCAGAGAACGTGTCTCTGGCTTGCATTTGAATTCGCGTAACTGCTGCCTGCCTGCATGCCTACCTAGGTTGCCTAGGTTGCCTGCCTGCCTGCCTGCCTGCCTGGGTTGGTTGCATGGGTTGGCTGGTTTGCTTCGAACGAGACATATGCGAAGGGAGGAAAAATAAAATCGTGACGTAGAGAGAGAAAGAGAGAGAGAATACGAAGGGCAGGATCGAAGGGTTGCTTTCTCGATGTTCGACCACTGGGTGGGCTTGTACGGTTCGTGTAGACTCAATACCTTGTGTGAGTAAAATATGGGATAAAGGGTTTGATAAAAAAGAGAGAGAATGTGAGAGAAGTTGATTAATGTTTTTGATATAGTAAATGATACGATTTTAAAACAAAAATCTTCTAAACGTTTATCAAACTGATCTTCTTATGTCAAAAAAAAAAAAATCGTGTTATTAATAAACAAATTGTACCATAAAAAACGAACGATTTGAAATCATTGAAACGAGACCGACAAGTTGTCAGAGTTTATCGATCAACAAAAAAAACAAAAATCGTATATCAAAAAATCCTTGAGATTATCCTACGAGCGTATAAAATCGGGGGGAGAAGGGGGAATTAAACTATCTATTTGGAATGGATAGATCAAGGAAGTGGGGAGAAGAGTGGGTGGATTTGGTTGGCGAGGAAATAGAAACAACTCGTTGGAAGAAATTGAAGAAGAGAAGGAAGACGAGGGGATAAAGAAGGATATAGAGTGTGTATATGTGTGTATGTGTGTGTGTGTGTGTGTGTGTGGAGAAGAAGAAGAAGGGTGGAGGGAGGAAGGAGGGTAAGAAATTTTCAGGGATGGTAGGTTACATTTAAATTCGTTCCATCCGTGAAACGTTGTCCCGGATCGTGACGTTTTAAACTTTACTAAACAGAACGAGAAAAAGAGGAAATGGGAGATAAAGAAAAAAATAGAAGAAGATAGATAGATTGATAGATAAAGATAGAGAATCTGGAAGGTATTTTACGTATGCTTTCTCTCTCTTTCTTTTTCGTGGAGAAGAAGAAGGTCCCTAAGACTTCCCAAGGATGTTTGTTTTTATCGAACGGAATTCTTATCGTGCCCTCGCGTGCCACGAAGAAACGTATATCCACCCACGCTCGTTTAAAGTCACTGAAAGCAAGAAAAAAGAAAGAAAGAAAGAAGGGAGTAGGCCAAAGGGAGATAGAAAATAGAAGGAGAAGGGTGGTAGTGGTGGAGAGAGAAGGGAAAGAGAAAGAGTACGACCCCGGTGTGTGGTTCCATGTTTTCTCGTTCCTATAGCTCGACCCCTTTTTTCGTGTCGAGTATCTCGACTGTTGAAATAAAAACCAGAGCCTTTTCGTCACCTTTTCAAATATCTTTCTTTTCCTTTTTCTTTTCGTTCTCTTAAATCCTTGTAACTCCTCCTAATTCATCTCCAACTTATACCTTTTCTCCAAGGTGTTTATCATTTACCTTTGTTGGATGATTTCATATTGACCATTGACTTATTTTTTACAATTTGATTGAAATTTATTTATTGTCAACTCAATACTTTGATATATTATTATTATTATTATTATTATTATATGTGATTAAAGTTTGCGATAGTGTGTCATTTTAATCGTATTTTGTTATTTAGTTTGTTTATTTTTGTATTTTATTTTACTTATGAGGAAATTATATACAAATTAATTAATCATCTATTCGATACTAACAATCTGTGAAATTATTTAAGAAACATTTAGTGTCCTTTGAGTAAACGCATATACGTGTTTACAATGCAAAGATAAATGTTACTACGTTGATTAGTAGCATTTAAAAATATAAATAACAAATTATGCTGATAATAAAATAATTTTGTGAAGAAACAAAAACGCACGTTTAGGAGAAAAATCTCAAATCTTACGTAGAAATTCAAAGTGATTTCTCGTTTGATAAATGTGAGAAGGATAATAAAAAAAAAGAAAGGGGATGGGTAAGAAGATGAAGATGAAGAAAAAGAAGAAGAAGTACGTAAAGCACGCTTACGTTCTTAGAAATTTAACCAAGGAAACTCGACAGGAAAGGGCAAAATTGAACGGAAGGAAGTGAAACTCCCATTCAGTAACTGGAAATTGCTCCTACTTGCTATGGGACGAGAAGAAAATGATGAACGGGTGGAAAAGAAATGTTTTTAGCAAAAGAAGAAGAAGAAGAAGAGAAATCGAGAATGAAGAAGGACTCGACGAAGTGAGATAAAGAAAAGCACGGAAGAGAAACGTCTCCTATCTGAAATTCTTCTGCATCAACACATTTGTATGTTTATATATGTGTGTACGTGTGTAATGTGTGTGTATGTGTGTTAGTGTGTTCTTCGATGGGGAAATAAAAACGTCAAACGTCAGAGTTTACGAAGATTATGATTTACGAGAAAACCGAGAAAAACATTGATCGATTTTCATACTTTTCATTTTTGTTTAAATTTTATCCTAAAATAATTAATCCCCTTTTATTATTATTATTATTATTATTATTATTATTGTATTATTTTCTATATTTGATATTCGTATTTTTATTCTCCTTCGAATTATTTTTAATTCAAGTATAGATCAAATCATTTTTTTATTTTTCATGCAACACCATTCAATTTTATTTTGTTCTTAAGAAAAATCAAATAAATGACGAACTAATGATGTAATTATTTATTATAAAAATAAAAACAATGAAGAGAGAGAGATTTTAGTATTTCTTCTTTAAATTAAAATTATATTTTAAATATTATTATATATATTTATTTATTTAAAAAAACAAACAAAACTAATATCGTTAAATAAATTGAAAAAACTAACAGAATGTAATTAATTTGAAAATAATACGATACATAAATATCCATAATTAAAATTCTCTTAAAGTTTAACGAGAATAAAAGTTGAAACATTGAATGAGTATGGTATTTAGTAAAAAGAAAAAAAAAACACAAGTAAATAATAATTCTCCAAACCATTCCGGTCATTTAATTCTCGTTGATACGTTTCAGAATTAAATTAAATAACAGAGTAGAAAGAAAAGAAAAAAAAGAAGAAAGATCAAATTCAGACGATTTTAATTCTATGCGTTTCAAATTGAAATATAAAAGCAACAATAATAATAAATTCCTTGTAATAAAACATTTAAATCATACCTTTGAAAGAACAAAAATAAAAAAAATCAACGATTCCAATATTATTATTTAAACAAAAAAAAGGATCTCACAAATTTATGAGACTACTTGCAAATTTTTTCTTTTTCAATATAAAAACATTTATTTTATGGGAGGGGAAAGGGGGAAATATTGGTACAATACCTTGCATTTATCTATTTGACCTACAAGAATAATCCAAGTTCGATCAGAATGATTTTCAACACCATGACACAAATATAAAAGACGTTTTATCATGCGATAATAACTCGTAGATCGTAGTAGAGGGAATTACATTTAAAAAAAACAAAGAACAGAAAAAATATATTAAAAAGAAACAACCGAAGGATAGGAGAGAAAAGTTTTACGAGACAATTTACGTTCGATAAAACGATAAGAAGAAAACAGATCTGTAACTGACACGTAAATTTAGCAATCGTTCTCTTGGTGCTCGGCACAAGAGTGTCTCTCTCTCTCTCGATGAAATCGTACAAACTACAAAACAAAAAGAACCAAAAAAAACAAAAACGATAAAAAAGATAGAAAATGAAAGGAAGAGAAGAAATAAGAAAGACAAATGTGTATACAGAAAAAGTTTACATATGTGTATAGATACGTGTATATATGTGTGAAATATGTAAAATGAAATGTACATGCATATGAGTGTATATGTGTGAGATAGAAAAAGAAAGATGTGTTTAATGAAATGTGTATTTGTATATACACGTGGATGTATATGTGCATATACGTGGATGGATTATATACATGTGTGTATATGTGTGAGATAGAAAAATAGAGATTTATTTAATGAAGTATACATTTGTGTATACACGTGGATGTGTAAGAAACAGAAAACAAGTTCACACATGTGTATATACATCCATACATGTATAGAATATATACACTGAAATGTATACATGTGAGTGAACATGTGTGAGATAAAAATAAAGATGTGTTTAATGAAATATACATTTATATACACTCAAGTGTATATACATGTGTATATATGTGAGATAGAAAATAAAGATGTGTTTAATGAAATGTACATTTGTGTATACACGTGGGTGTACGTGATAGAAAGTATACCAAAGAAATGTACATAACGTGATACGTGTATGTGTAAAAGAGAGAAATTTGTATACGTGTATGGGTTAGAAAGAGAAAGATTTATGTTTCTAAGATCTTTCTTTTTCTTATCTCCTTTTACCGCGAAGAAAAGAATACCCTATACAGAAAGGAGTGAATAAGATCAAGAAAAAAAACAGATAGTGAAAAGAAGGTGGAAAGAGGGACTGTGGGGAGAGAAGGTGAGTGGGTAGTTTCAAGGGAACGAGAGAAAGTTTGGCCCTTCTTTGGAATCCAACGAAAGTTAGCGTGGTAGGGCAATTGGGGAAGTACGAAGAAATTACAAATTTACGAGAGAGTCCCTTTAATTAAGTAGAAGCCGAAGTGTACCCTTTGCCTTCTCCTTTTACCCTCCCACAACTCTTCCCCCATCCCCGTTTCATCTTTCCTAGCAAAAGTAAAAGAAGAAAAATAATACGAACGAGTAAGAGGGAGAAAGAAGTAAGGTAAAGGAACTAGGAAGAAAGTAAGATGAAGAAAAAAAAAACCTTTATAAAAAGAGAAAGATACTATTCCGAAGTTGTTTAAACCAAATTTACAAAACCGAAATTTTCTATTTCGCGTTGGACTTATTCTCAGCTGTTGTTGTTGTTGTTGTTATGCATTAGGTGTGTAATAACAATCTGAGAAAAAGATGAACATAGCAAGAGATGAGAGAATAATATTTCAATTTTGTAAGAAAATATTATCTCGTTTATTCTTATTTAACCTTTTGTTTTTCCTCCTTTTATATTCATTCCTTTTACCCACCTCGTCTATACGTTTAAATTTAAATTATAAATACAGTGTTACGGAGGTAATATTAATTAGATTTAAAAACTAACTATTATATGATGATGATGATGATGATGATTATGATGAGAGAAAGAGAGATTATTATTATTATTATTAATGTACATTTAATATTAACACATGTTTTAATATTATCTGACGTATTTGTATTAAGTATTTTAATTTAATTTTCTTGCCCTATTTAGTTCTTATTGTTCTTTTACATTCATATTGTATTAATAAAGGTTAATGGATTTTTTTGTTTATTTTATAAAGTACAATTAAGTAGTATAATAATGCAAAAATAAATTTGTAATATAAAAATTGAGTAATTATTTTATCATATTTTTATTTTCTTTACTATCAAATACCAATTTGTTTTATTTTCATGAAAGAAAACTACATCTTCATTTATACTTTTGTTTTAACTCGATTAGGTATTTTAGTAATCGTAGTTTTAATCAAAATTATATTTCAAGGTATATTAATTTGGGGAATATAAAATCTAATAATAAATATATTATATTTGGTTAGTGGAAAAAGAATTGTCAAATTCTTCCATCGAATTGAGAGCAAAAAATTCGACATTTAATTGTCCACCAAGCAAATATATTAATTTAATAAGTTTTATAAACCTAATCGTTTTCTTTTCTTTTTTATTTTGTGTAAAAAGAGAAAGAGAGAGAGAGAGAGAAATGACAAAACGATGAGAGTAACGGGATCAATAAAGATAAAGGAAGAAAGAAAGAAAGGAAGGAAATTGGATGGAAAGACGTACGAATGGGTTTGGAAAAATTTTTATTCCAACCGCGTTTAACATCAGCTTCCCGACATTTCGGTTCAAACCGTGACCGGAGTTTAATAGCAGACCTTTCATTGTAACGCTTTAAAACACCCTTTCCTTTCCTTTTTCTTTCCTATCCTTTCCTTTCCTTTCCATTCGTTTCTTTTTTTTACTTTTTCGCACGTGTCTATACACGCAGAGATTGAAAACGGTAATGGTCATAAATTTAAGCTGATTTTATACCCGCAAAAGGTGGAACAACTAACTCGTAACCAAACAAATAAACAAATAAACAAACAAATAAGAAAGCTTATCGTATTGAAAAAAAAAAATCAAATAAAATATCTTGAAGGTAACGTAGTACGAAAGATGGTACGATGATATCGATTGGACCATCTTGTTCGACGTATTACGAATGACTTCGATTTCTTTGATAAATGAACTCTTCCTTTTCTTGGTAACGGATATACTTCATTTTTTTTATTTTTTAAAAGATATATGACCATTAGAAATTGTCTTCAGAAACAAAAATCTTCTATCACCGATCACCCCAATCCCTTTATGGATTTTTTCTTTTCTCTTGATTATAATTAATTTTACGTTTAATATTTATTTTAAAAGAAAATAATAATTATTATTATTTATGTCAGTTAAAAATTGTTACAATTCATATTTTTTATTATATTAATTAATATATTTATCCGATTAAAACAATAAAAACACGAAATTGTCTTTTATTATTTCGTAGGATTATAATTGTAATAATTAATATTAATTATTATATTAATTATTTATTATAATTTAACATTTATTATTCTTTTTTAATTGTGTAGGATTATAATTGTAATAATTAATATTAATTTTAATATTGATAAAATGTTTTCTTAGATTTTCAAATCTTTGTTTTTCATTTATTTATTTATTTATTTTTATCTAATAACACATAACATTCTTACTAAGTTCTTACATTTGAAGAATCTTTTTGAATGATAGATACAGTGCATAATACTGAAGAAAAAGTAGAAGAAGAAGAAGAAGAAGAGGTGAAGGTATTGAACTTAAAGTGGCTACATTAAAAATAAACTACAACCCTCGAAAACGATCCCGTTTGTATATCGAAGGTGTTTATTTTTCGTTACCCCCATAATAGAAAGTTCTTTTCTAAAAAGATACACACACACACACACACATAAGCACACATACACGTAACATGAGGGATATCCGTCTTACATTGATACAACATCCGGCGTGTTCAATCTTTTTCTGACAAAATTATATTAGGTTGGTGGAAAAAAACATGTCGTATTTTCCCATTGATATTGTGACTAAAAATCCGACATTTTATTTCCACCAACTCAATATACCTTTAATGTGAAAAATCGATTCGAAATGGCCAACGCGTGATATCAAAATGTTCCTAAAAAACGTGTATTGTGGTTTGAAAAAAAAAGAACATCGATATTAATACGTTAAAATATTTATATTAAAAAAACACCGATTGATTAATTTAAATGAAAAATCTGTGCGGTTTTGACCATGTTCAGAAATAAAAAATAGACAAAAAAAAATAACGAACGATTTGTTTATTTAACACGTTAATTGTCAACGTTGGTCATCCGTTCATGGTATGATTGTTTTATCGATGAGACCATGTTGATAACTCGATTAATCCTCATCGTCTATCATATTGCTTAATATTTTATCTTAAAATCGATGATTTATATAGGACCGAACCGTTCCAAAAATTGGCATCATTGGTAAAAGAAAAAACGTGTTAGATTTACTTCAAAATAATCTAATTTTTGAAACGACATAATTTTTCATTACGAACATATATACATAAATAAATATATTTAATATTAATAAACAAAAATACCATAAAATCCTTTATTTTAAATCTAATTCCTATAAAAACCTAATCTTAATTATACAACAAACACTATGATCCTGTACCCACGAAACAGCACAACGAATTAAAATTTAATATTACCAAATAAACCAAAGAATTAATTTGTAAGTGACAAAATATCTACGGTCGTCAAAATGTATTTGTCAATATAGTTGTCAAAATATATTTGACGTAAGGAAACCAACACATATACACACAGATATGCACACATACAGGACCCCACCAAACACTTTCTCACTCATATAAGAATATATGAACGAATACATGAATGAAAAAGAGTATAACGTTAAGAAATAAGGAAGATAGGAAGGAAGGAAATTGGCGTGAAATGGAACTAATTTACCGTCTCCTCTTACTGCAAAATACCAAGAGAGAAAGAGAGAGAGAGGAGAGAGAGAGAAGAAGGTCAAAGATAGGAGCCACTCGATCTCGGTCGTAAAAAAGTCGGAGTTTTGCTCGGAGAAAAGGGCTGCCTGGTTGGTTGGTTGGTTGGTTGAGTTGGTTGAGTTGGGTTAGGTTGGGTTGGTTGGTTGGTTGGTTGGCTGGTGCCTCTGGCTGCTGGCACGCTGCTTCGTTTGGCAGCGTGGAGCGAAACGAATGGCCACCACCACCGAGCGTAACGTCGTTGCAAAAGGACCTCACTCTCTCTCTCTCTCACACACACACAAACACACACATATATTCTCTCTCATTCTCTCTTTCTATTCACCATGGGAGTGGAAGTAACACTAGTACCCTGCGAGTACTCTAATGGCTAGCCATTCGACTCTTGCGATGCTCGCGAACGATGCATACACTCGACGCTTGGACTATGCAACTTGTTTGTGCAAGAGAGAAAGAGATATGGGGAAGGGGAGTCTGTATGTGTGTATGTATGTGCATGAGAGAGAAAGAGAAAGAGAGAGAGAGAAGAGAGCTAGTTTGCAAGGTGGCCGAGCGAATGTGTTGGTATTCCCTTGAGGCATTCAGACGTCGCTGATCCAACAAAAGTCCAATAGGAGCTACTCAAGAGATTCTAGATGCAGATGCAGATGTAGATGTAGATGTAGATATAGATATAGACAGATAGATAGATAGTAGAGAAGAACGAAGACCAATCGGAATAGAGTGAATGAGTGAGTGAGTGAGTGAGATAGAGAAGATAGAGAGAAATGGTTTGAAATTGCTGTTCCGATTCGGTCGAATCTTGCCAAAGTCTCGCTTAATAATCTCGATATGGTGACTCCTCTTGGTGGTAGTTCAGTGCATCCTGCTGCTTTGGCTTCTACTATGATTTGCTTGCTTCCCTATAATCACCATAACCATCACCACTACTACTACTACTACCACCATCATCATTACTACTAAAGAATTCTATCTTATATATTAAATATAATATATTATATATTATATAATATCGGATTTTTGGCAAAGATTCAATGGGAATATCTGACACTTTTTTTGTTCTATCAATTTAATATATATGTGTGTGAGAGAGAGTGAGAGAGAGAGATGAAAAAGTGTAGGATAATGTATGTACATATTTCAAACTGACAAAGTAGTCTATTCGTGTGAGGATCGATGAAAAGTTCTCTTCGTTCTCTCGTTCTCTTCCTCGTCCTCATCGTTGTCGTCGTCTTCGAACGGATGATACTCTCGTAACAGTTTCCAAGAGTGTATTCTCGATGCTATACGCGCACTCTGCAGGATACCGTCTGATTACGGACGTTCCTGATTACTAACCAAGAGATAGACGGATATACATGGATAGAATGAGAGTGCAAGAGAGAAAGAGAGAGAGAGAGAGATGATTTATGCGGTACGAAGTATAGTAAAACTAACGACACGTGCGCGTACAAGCACGCGTTTGCTTCGGAACGAAATGTTGAAGAGGAGGTTCGGGAGAGATAGGGAGAGTGACATAATTAGGGGGAAGGAGAAGAAGAGAGAGAGAGAGAGAGGGAAAATGTGATCGTACACGAGGTATAAAATAGAGTAAATCAAACGACACACGCGCGTACAACACGCGTTTGGTTCGGACAAAAATGTAGAGGAGAAGGTTTGAAGAAAGATAGAGATAGATAGATAGAAAGAGTAATATAATTGGGGAGAAGAAAAAAGGGTTAGAGAGAAGAGAGAGAGAGAGTACATGAGATATGAAACACAGTAAAATTAACAACACACACACACATGTGTACAACACGCGTACAACACACGTTTAGTTCGAATAGAAATATTAAGGAGAAGGTTTGAAGAAAGTTTGAGAGAGATAGAAACAGGTTATAATAAGATAATTAAGGAGGGTAAAAAGAGAGAGTGAGAGTGAGAATGTGATCGTATACGAGATATTCAAAAGTAAAATTAATACAACACACATACACGCGTACAACACGTGTTTGCTCCAGTTCGAAATGTTGAGAAGAAGGTTCGAGTGAGATAGAATAAATAATATGAAAATAAAAGAAGAAAATAGGAATAACAAGGAGGCAAAGAAAAAGAGAGAGAGAGAAAGAGAGAGAGAGAGAGATACACACGTTTACGCTCGTTTGTCCTGGACCGAAACATCGAGGAAAAAGTTTGTTACAGATGAAAAGAGATATAAAGAGTTGATACGTGAAAATGATGGAATGTAAAAGGAAGGAAAAAGAAGAGAGAGGAGAGGAGAGTAGAGAGAAAAATGATCATGCACGAGGTACGAAGTGTAGTAAAACGAACTACTACACGTGCGTTTGCTCCAAACCGAATTGTCGTGGAAAAGGGGTTTGAAAGAGACAGAGATAGAAATAGAGATTGAGAATGATACCGAAATGGGCAAGAACTCCTGGATGATAAGGGTTGGGGGATAGAAGAGGGAATCGTAGTGCAGTAGTGGGCGCGTTGACTCGAACTAATGGGCTAACACAGGCTAATGTCAGCTCGTTTTGCCCTCTGATCTTCGCTCGGCCGCTCGCAATTATCGGAGTCAACTGGTACGAGTTGACCTACCGACTCCTATTTTTTTTTTTCATTTTTCTTTTTTTTTTTTTACGCTACCTCCATTCATGTTCTCGCGAGAGATCTCTCTGCTGTCATCTCACGGTACGCGTACCTTTTTTTTCTCATCTTTTTATTCCCCTATTTTTATTTCCATTTCTATATTTCTGGTTTGATTTTTTTCTGAGTAATACTCCGATTTACGCGGTTCTTGATTTTTATTTGCCAACCGAAAACATTTCAATTGATCGAGATTAATTTATTATTGGATTATTGTTAAGTTTAGGTTTCTTTTTTTTTTAATGATTGTAAGAGGAATGATAAAACGTTTCGTAATTGGATTGTTTTTATTTGGATAATGATTTATGAGTAAGTAAATTATTTTTTTTTTGAAACAATGTATGATAGAAGGAATAGAAAGAAGTTTGATTTTAGGTTCCCTGTATTTGAATTCTAAATAAATTTAAATTTTGTTACAAATTATTCTACCAAACTGAGATAATTCCAATAAAAAACTGATTCTATTTTATGCAAAAAATTACTGGATTAATATGTGTTGAAATGATATATTGTCACATAACTTCTGATTAATTTGGTACAATATTTAATATCATTTTGAAAAATGCTTAATGATTTGTTCTCAATTTAACAATTTCCTAACAATAATCATAATATTAATAATAATAATGCATTTTATTTCTATTAAAATCATGAAGAAAAATAAATTGCAGAAAAATACATAGCACTTGTTATCCGTGTTAATTTTTCTTTTTTGGAAATATTCTTATCAATGACACTGTATAAATCTTTGTCCAATATTTTAAAAGGGTTATATACTAAAAAATAGACACCCCGTATAACTATTCGTGTCACCAATCAATCTTTCTAACTCTTTCTCACTCTCTCTCTTATTTTTTTTCTTTTACATACATGCGTGTAAATACGTGTCATGGTGTTTTTATCCTCGTGTTTGATGAATCTTTCACCTCTCTCTTTCTCTCTTTCTCTTTCTCTATGTCAATTTTTTTTCTTTTCTAATTTCCTCTTCTTTTTTTTCTTTCTTTTCCATCTTTCTCTTTCATAAACTTCGATGATGACGTTTCGAAAAGAAACTTTACATCCACCAAAGGATTCATCCTACATTTCTTCCTGACCTACTTTTTCTTTCCTTCTTTCTTTCTCTTTTTCAAAAAAGATAAAGACATGGAACGAGATAGAAATTCTAATAAGAGAATACTAACTGCAAATTTCAAAAGAGTGGAAATAATTCTGATTCACGGTATCCTCAATCTAAATACTTTTATTCATTTAAAATCAGTATTCGATTGTATCGTAATTATTACATTCAAACGTTCTTTTCCAGTTTTTCTTAAACCTTTTTCTCTAACCTCACCCACCCCTCTTCTTCCTTCATCCTTCAACCTTAATCCTCTTCTTTTCGTTAAAATTAAAACCATGATTCGATTGTCTATTTTTATTTCATTGGAATATTTCTCTATCGAAATTAAAATAATAGAAAAATTGTTTAATAAAAATTACAATTATAAAATAATTGTTACGTTGTTGTACTAAACGTAATAAACTAATAATAAATATTTTGTCAATTAATTTACAATTAAATAAAAATTTGTTATATAAAAGAACACTTATTCAGAAATAATTGCACTTGCATTTGATTTAATCTTACACGTGGGTTACATATTTCTATACCAAAATTATATTCTTTGGTAAATGACATTATTACAAAAAATATACAAAAATATAATAAAATAATTGAACAATAATAATAATATTATTATTATTTTATTTTAAAATCACCGACAATGGAAATATTCAGATAATTTTTTACACGTAATAATAACTGCAGTTAATTTTCTCTTTTTTTTTTTGGTTTGTATTATACATCTGACGTTTTCATAAAACTTTTCAACCAACTAAAGTTGTCCCCCTTTGGATACCTCGAAGTATCCTTTAATCGCGAGAAAGTTACTTTCAGTTAGATTGAAAAAATAAAAATAAGAATAATAAACAAAATAAAAATAAAGAAGAAAAGAACGTGGAACACAGAAAAGAGAGAGTGAAAAATAAGTAAAAAAAAAAAAATGAATGAAAAAAGTATTACTTGAAAAGATAGTTAGAGGCCCGAGTTCTACACCCTTACAGTAGTACTATCAACAGTAGTCTCTCCTTTTCTTAAACTTTAAGTAATCCGAAGAAAAAAGAAGAAAGAAAAAAAAGAAAAGAAATTACGGTAAATCGTAAGTTGCAATCTCAAAAGGCACAGGGAAAGAAGAAGCAGTTTCCTTCTTTCCTTCCTTCCTTCCTTTCTTCCTTCCAGGTTTCCTTTTTCTTTTTACTAACGGGTTGTTCGGTCCCGTATCCCTTGTCGTTACCCTCATCCCTTGATAGAATTTACAGTTCACGAACAACGTCGAAATTTCCAGTAAAGACAAAGTAATTTTCTAGTTAATTTTCACCTTAACTAAAAGTACTCTTACAAATTAGTCGTTTGTTAATCGTTTCAAAGTTATCCTTCTCCTCCTTCTCCTTCTCCTCCTCCTTCTATCAAATTCTATTTGTCGTAACTTAATCGAGTATCTTTTCATTTTATTATTTTCAACGCTTTCTTTCATTCTTTTCTCAATGGAAAATACCATAAATTGGTATTGGTATGTCGGAAATTTTTTAGCAACAGTTCAATGAGAAAACACGACATTTTTGAGATACTTGGATTGATAGAAAAATAATGTCATATCTTTCCATTGAATTGTGTTTAAAAATTCGACAGTTTTTATTAACCAACCCAATTGTTAATATTTGTTAAAATAGTATTTAGGATGTGTAATAAAATAATAAAATGATTTTCCCCATAAAATACAAAGATACAAATAATTGCATCCTAAGCATGGAATCAACGTGTTGTAAAAAATAATTTTTTAGAAAGAAAAGATAAAATACAAGGATACTTAGGAAAAGAGATTAGAAGAAAATACTCGTGGAAAGTAAAATGGATTTCCAAAAGTTTGTTTTAAAAAACATTACCGTTAGAAAGTTAGGAAGAAAATTTAGGTATGAAGGGGAAAGAAGAAGAGGAAGAGGAGGAGAGGCCTGTGGAAAAGGAAAGCAACTTTTCGGGCAAAACCCCGAAGTCTGCTTTGCTTTACACAATGACTATAGTTTCTCTTCTCTCCCATTTCATTCTTTCAACCATTATTCTATCTTTCTTCTTTCTTTATCCCCTTATCGCTAAACTTCGTATTACAGAAGCAAAACTACTTGGTAAAGGTGCAAACATTTCTCGTAAATATCCCAAGATCTAATGTTGTCTTCGTTTCCAAATTAGTATTCAACCTATCTCTAAGAACATAAGAAAGATTAACGTACTGTTTAGGTTTCTTCGTTTCAAAGGAAATCTTTCTCATCAGCCTACAATTTTTAAAAGATAAATGACTGGGAGATGAAGATAAATAGAAAATAAATATAAATACAAATATTATTGTAATATGGTGTGTTGGTGGTCAAAAAGAATATGTCGAATTTTCACACACCCAAAATATTCCAATTATTTTTATGATTTATATTTCAAGCTAAGAATTAATAGAACTTCTTTTTACCCTAAACTAATATTTAATTATTTTTACTAATTCTTCAAACAAATATTTACAATACAAATATCCCATACACAAGGTATCCCCCATAATCCAGTTTAACTCGAAATTAAATACCATAAAACTATAAAATAAAAAATAAAAAAAAGAACCTTTATTATATTAAATAAAATTTATTATTATTAACCGTGACCTGAACCACTAATAAAATATTACATTCCCTTAAGAAAAAAAAATCCACCCATTTCAATTAAAAGTATTCGAGATCCAAAAGAAAAAAAAAGAGGAAGGGCTTCAATTTACCATTAAATTTCTAATTTTGTTTTTTCTCATTTTCTTTCCTCATTCGACAATGATTAAAAGAAACATTTCAAGACACTCAGTAAATTCCAACTCTTTCTCATTCACCCGATCATTTAAAATTCTCTCTCAGCTGGTTCTCTCAGTTGGAGGTTACGTAAAGCAAAGGTAATATCATAACTTAAACTAGTAAACCCACGAATAGGAATGAATTCTAATCGAATTAGCTTTCAGTTTGAGATATTATCTTCTTTAATCCTTAGAAAAGGATTATTAATCGCTGATGACGTCAACTATTTTTCTTCCAGTTTCTCATTTTTTTTTATCTTTCACTCGACGTGAAAATACGAAAGAGAAAACGAGGAGATAAAAAAAGAAAAATACGAAAAAGTAATGAAAGAAAGTAAAAAAAAAAAGGGTAAATAAAAAGAACAAAATAAAAAGCGAGGAAAGTGGAAGTGGGAAGAAAGAAAGAAGGAAGGAATGAGAAGGGAAGAGAAGGGAAAGGGAAAGGGTTGACAAGGTAAGAGAATGATTTAACGAGGAAGTCTCTTCGAGGACGCATCAAATATTTAACGAACGGCAATCCTGCGGTCTTTGGTGTTCTTGGGGGTAAAACTCTTCTTTTTCCTTATTTTTCCAATAGGGAAAAAAGAAGAAGAAAAAGAAGAAGAAGAAGAAGAAGAAGAAGAAAGTTAGGGGGACACTTGGCTGAGAAAAGGCTTTAAACTGGAAAGAGAAACCGAGTGGATACTTCGAAAACGTTCCTACGTGTTCGAGTGCTTTAGAGAGGTTTTTGTGATAGAGAATGAGAGAAGAGGATTGAAGGAAAAGGTAAGACACCATTCGTAGGGGGGAAGGGTTAAGAAGAAACAATGAGTCAGAGAACGAAAGAGAGAGAGAGAGAGAGAGAGAGAGAAAGAGAGATAGTTGTAAGAGAGTAAAGGTATACCATTGTTCGAACATTTCCTTTGCCACTTCCTTTACTGACCCTTCTTCTCTTCCTTTATTTCCCCTTTTCAACAAACTAGTGTAAACGAGAAGGTTACACCCCACCATCACCCTTCTCTTCATCAACTACCTTCTACTTTTACTTCTTTACAGTCAACGTATTATAAAAATACACGAAAGATAAAAATAGAACCTCATAATTAGGAATTTTATACGATGCTTGTAATGAATATTATTTATTTATAATTATTTGGTTGTAAAGTATGAAGTGGAGCAAAAAATGGATAGAATTGAATTGACATTTGCTCTATTTCATAATTGGGAATTTTATACGAAGCTTGAAATGAATATTATTTATTTATTATTATTATATTAATTATTAGGTTGTAAAGTATGAAATGAAGCAAAAATTACATATAATTGAATTGACATTTGCTCCATTTCGTACTTGACAATCTAATACAATTAATATATAATATATTATAATTTTATTTATTTATTTATAAATCTTTATTCCCAGCTTTACAGCCACGTGGAGTTACTTGGTTTGTATTATAATTTTATTTATTATATTGTATTATATATTAGAATAATTATTAATATATTAATTGATAATTCATAATATTTATTATTATAATTATATATATATATTTTATACTTCTAATTAATTTATTAATAAATAAATGAACCCAAATTCAAAAAGATAGGAGAAATAAAAAATGTAAAGAAGAGATAGTAAATAAAAAGAAAATAAAACTATTAAAGCCTAGTAGTTATTTTGGAAATACTTAACACGTGGTGTTAATTATCTGACTATCTATCTTCCTAACCCTCACCCTGAAATTCTCACCCTCACCACCCACCCTTTCTTTCTTTCTCTTCGTTGAACGTTAGTCATAGTTGTGAGTCACGATGAATAAAAACCCCGAAAGAAAACTGACGGATAGGGAGAATAGTATGATGAGTCCTTTCCTTAAAATTATTATTCCCAGCAGTTCACGTTCTTTCTTTCTTTCTTTCTCTCTCTTTCTTTCTCTCTTTCCTTCCTTCCTTTACCTACTCAAACCCCCACCCAGTTTCTATCCTTTTGCAAGAAATTTAGGAATTCCTTTTGACCTAAGTTTTACGCGGAACACGAAATTAACGAGCGAGTCGTTCGTTACAAAGGCTCGATTACCTTTGACGAGGATAAACGCCTAACCGGTAGAATATAAATTCAAAATTCGCATCAGCTATTTCTATCCTTCTTCCTCAAAACCCCACCACCACCCAGCAGCTTTCAATCTGCTTCTTCCTCATTTTTAAATCGTTGTGTTTAATATTCTCTTCCGTGCAAATACCATTTCATTAATCGCCATTAAATATTTATATTAAAAAAGAAAAAGAAAATGATTGGTAATAAAAACCTTATAACTCTGATCAATTCTACTCCCTTTTCCCTTCCTCATTTCTTTTGACCCTTTAGTTTTATATTCCAACCATTTACGAAGTCAAAATAATTTTATCTGCAGTTTTGGAATGTTTCTTTTCTATCAAGTTTTCTTACTCTGTGTATTTTTCTTATTTAAAATTCAAAAATAAATAAATAAATAATAAATATCAAGACCATACACACACACACATACATACACACCATACACTCTTGTTTTTAATTAATAAATATCAAAATTAAATAAATATATTTTGAAAGAAATAAAAATCTGTGTTTTATACAAATTTATTTCTAATCTGTAATAAATATTTCATACAGATGATAATTTTTCTTTCCATTTAAGTTTAGCAATAAATTTTCTTTCAAGAAACCTTTTATTCCAATTTAAAAAAATA
>JACGTP010000203.1:0-69404 GCA_023678845.1 Mischocyttarus mexicanus | reverse complement strand
TGACTTATCTATAAATTTGAAAAATAATTAGAAAAATTAATAAAATAGACAACTAACTAGCACTTATATGCTTTGCAGACAATATTCAGAACAACAGAGGGTTTTAAATAAGCAAAACTTTTGATTATTTTGATTATGCCATTACCTAACGAAATTTGATTAAACCAAAATTAATTATTTATTTATTTATTAAATTAAAAACTAACCTTTCCATCATTCCCATTATCCTTATGAATTATGTTACCACTGTTAGAATTCCTTCTAATTCCTTTACCACTTCCAATATCACGATTAGAATTAATTACAATCATTCCAGTTTCCTTTCTCTTCAGATCATTCTTCTTCTTTTTCTTTCTCTTCATTTTCATCTTGTTCCTCATTTTATTATGTTTCTGCCACTTCTTAACTCGATCTTTCCAATTGGTGATAGGATAACTTTGTTTCCAGTATTTTCTATTCCTTTTGGATTCATTAAAAAAATCATCCAACTTGTTGGAATTTCTCGCACGTTTTTTATAAACTTTCCAATTGGTATTTTTCTTTTTCTTTTTCAGATTTTTATTTTTCCTCTTTCTCATTCTTTTCTTTTTCTTCTTCCTTTTCCTCTTTTTCTTCTTCTTTTTTTTTCTTTTATGCATCGTGTTCTTTCTTTTTTTCTTTTTCTTCCTTTTACGATCAAGAATGTCATTATTTTTTGAATTATTGTCATCTTTATTGTAAAGATCATTCAAATCGTTGTACTTTGATTCAACATCTTTGGTTTCTTTCTTATCGTAAGGATTAATCGTGTAAATATCATTGGATAAATCTTTTGAACGTCTGTAATAATCATTTTCATAAGGATTACCTTGATTGTAAGTTAACGAATATGATTTTCCATCTCGTTTAACTCTCGATGCATTTCTATTATCCAATTCTGTAGATTTTGTTAACGTCAAATTAAACCCATTTGATTTTGTATCAATTTTATTTATCCTCGAATAACTTTCATTCTTAATATTTCCTATTGTTTCATCGACAGTTAGGTTTGAATTATCTTTGATATTTTTTAAATGAAACAATGACAATGAGGAAGATGAAGATGAAGGTGACGAATTGAATTGATTTGTTTCGTATTTCGTAGAATTTTGAATACTTTGAATATTTTGAATACTTTGAATAGTTGTTGTTTGATGATTGTTTGATAAATTAATTTGATTAGTATTGTTGATTGTATTATTATTATTATTAATAATATTATCAAAATGATTATCATCGTCAATGGTTTTTAAACCTCTCCCTAATCGTACTTTAACATCATCATCAAAATCATCCATTCTATCCATCGGTTCAACGAATGATTCGTGCATGTCTTTAGATTCTAAAACCGAACGTTTATCACCGTCAATAACATTTGGAACATTTTCTTCTAGTTCGTTCATGGAATCATGGTACTTTCCATTTTCATAAGGCGAACCTGAATCGTTCTCTTGCGCAGTTTTACGCTTGGATAACCCCGATCGAACCACTCCGGTTGATTTGGAACCTGAATCATTTATAGTTTCCACTACCTGCGATAAAACATTTATTTTTAGTAATGTTACAAGACCTTTTCCCTTATTCTCCTCAAAAAAATACTCAAATAATGTTTAATATCTAATCTAATTGTATATGTGTATATGTATTGTGTGTAAATATTAAAATTAGTTTTATTATTGAAATTATCAATAAATTTATAAGAAATTATTGAAATTTTAGTCGGGTATTTGTATTGTTAAAATTGTTATTTTTAACATAGTTTATTGGTGAAGTTATTTAAATTTATTATAAATTATTATATAATTATTATATAATTATTATATAATATAATATATAATATTATATAGTATACTATAATATAGTATTATTATATAAATTATATATAAATATATATAGTATACTATAATATAGTATTATTATATAAATTATATATAAGTATATATAGTACACTATAATATAGTATTATTATATAAATTATATATAAGTATATATAGTACACTATAATATAGTACTATTATATAAATTAAATTAAATTTATATATATATTATAAATTAATTTAATATTAAATTATATTCTTTAATCTAACGAATCAAATAATACTGACAAAAATATTAATAATTATGAATTCATATCCATACAAAAAAAATTTAAAACAATTATTTAAACAATGTTGTTATTTACTGGTATAATTTTCCATTCGAGGTTTCCACTACTATAATTATTATTGAAATTTTGATGATGATTTTGACTTTTGTTAGATGATCTCTCTTCAAAAATATCACTCTGTTCTACTCCACCTTTAAAGAGATCATCTGTTTTCTTCAAAGCTAAATAATTACTCTCCGATGTGTTGTTACCATTGTTATTATTATTATTATTATTGTTGTTGTTAATATTTTTCTGGCTTTCTAGATCATCTTCAGATGCATCGAGGTGCATTCGTTGGTCACCTTTAAACCTAGGTCCATTTTTATTTTCGTTATCTTCCCAATCGTACAATTTCTTTAACTCATCGTACACGTTGTCAATGTCATCGTAATCTTTTTCATCTAATTTCTTGGAATTTAATCTATTTTCTAATCTATTGGAAAAATTATTATTTTTCTATTTTCTACAGAAATCACATTGAATTTTTTATGAAAAATATATTTATTTGCATTTTATTAACTAGTGTAGAAAAAATTTAGAAAATAATAGATTTATTATTTAAAAAAAAAATATAAATCATACCTAGATTGATCAAAACTGTCAACCTTTTTGTCATGTTCTGGTAATTGAATTGGATTAACATCACCAAAAACAACATCGACTATTTCTCGTTGTAAAGTTTCAGGTGCACGGATTATATATTCCAAAGAATCCTTGGGTAAAACTTTATCAATGTTTACAAATTCTTCATTAGGTTCTTCAACGACTCTATCATTTTCGTCATTTTCTTTTCGTCTATTATTACTCGACCTATAATTTGAATTAGGTCAATACTTCCTCATCCAACCAAATACATTTAATAAAATATCAAAACCAGAGAGAAAAGAAAAATATTTCTAAAATATTATTTTCATTTAATATAATACAAAATAATTGTTTAATTTAAACAATAATTATAATAAATATGTTTAAATAATGATAGAATAATTAATAACATAGAAAATGTAGAGTTGATTGAAAATTTTCTTTGATCTTTCTATTCAACTTTTTTAATTAACACCACCCACCCACCCACACACACACACACACACACACACACACATACATACACACACATATTTACCATTTCGTTTCACAGGCTGGAACGGATGACTTTTCATCCCGAAGTTGGCCAGAGGGTGGTACGACCTCGTTTAAAAATGATTTTTCTCGATCCATTTGCAAGCTTTTATCATCATCCTCCTTCAATCCTTGAAACGTGACCTTGCTCCTAAGAGATTTGTACGAATTCCCGTTCTTAGCTCGTACTTGTTGTTCTGGGTCAACGAAAAATTCTTGCTTTGGTTCTTTGTTCTTCATTTTTTCTAATTTTTTCTTTTCCTTCTCTTGTTCCTCGGCATGTTCATTTTTCTTCTTCATTAAAGTATCGTTCAATGATTCACGTAAATTTTCATCTAATCACATTTTACCAAGAAATACACAAAAATTAATTTCATTTAATTCAAAATATATTTTCATTTGAAAGGTAAAAGAATTTATTTCGTTACCAATTAATTTGTAACTTGAGTCTATTGGATTATCATTTTGATCATTGTTTCTTTGATCGTTGTCACCAATTATTTGAGATTCTCTGGATCGTTCATTTATTTCTTCATCGTAATCATAATACTCAATTATACCTAAAGGATAACGTTTCCTTCTGATATGATTTTTCTCTTCTCTGTGTCTCAATGCTATTCGTTGCTTGATCATCATATTTACCCTAGCTTCGTATGGATTTATCACATTTTCTGAAATATTTCTAACATTTCTTTCCATACTCAAACCATCCTTTTTATCTACGATAAATAATTTTTTTTTTAAATTATTATATAACAAATATATCTAACGATCATTTATAAATCTTTTATTTACTTTGGTTTTTTTTTTTTTTTCTTTAAATAGGTTGGTGGAAAAGTAATGTCGAATTTTTCATAACAATTCAATGGGAAACCTCCGACATTATTTTTCCACCAACTCGAATATATTTTTTGATTAAAATAGAAAAGGAAATTTATTCAATTTAGGTACCATTTGCATAGTTTTCGTTTAGATTCAAATTTTCTTCGATAATATTTCGTTGTTCTCGTAGGTCTCGATTAATTGGTGATTTTTTGTACCTCAATTTCTTTTCGTTGGTTTTAGTTTGACAACTTTTGGCAACTTTACTTATTTCTTTCCATTTGGAATCTTTTGGTAAATTATTATCGTAACTTTGTAAAATTTGACGTTGAGGTTTATTACAAATGAAACATTTGTTTTGGTTATTTAACATTGACAGATTATTATTCTCTGTCATTGATAATAATCGTCTTTCTGGATTATGACGATTCATTGTTTGGTCAGTTTCACTTAAAACATTTTCATTATTATTATTAATATTATTAATAATAGCTTGTTGTGCTATTAAATCATTAACGTTGGTTAATTCTTTGTAATTATTTCTTCTCCAATAATTACTCAAACCTTTATTATTACTCTCATCATAATACGAATCATCATTGAAATTTAATCGATTATCAACCAAATTATTCTCATCGTTGTCACGTTTTTTACGTTTATGTAAATAAATTTTCCTATCGTTGAAAATATCATCCTCAAAGTTTGTTCTTTTATTTCTCAAAAGAATGACACTTCTATCTCGAGTTTCAACATTGTCAAATTGGTTTTCAGGTTCGATCATTTCGTTCGTTGATTCTGGTTCATTCAACCAAACCGATTCTATGTAAATTAATTAATTAATCAATTAATATTTATTTAAATATACCAAAAATTCTTTTGAAATATACAACAGTTAAGAAAAATCAATAAAACCTACTCGTGTTTATATTTCCATTCACTTCTGACAATCGTTCAGTGTGTTTTTGACCTTTCAACTGTGACAACGATGAACGATCTTTCTTACGTTTACTTTTGTTTATCATCTTCAACGAATCATTTTCGGTAAGTTTGTCAATTTCTTTATCATTTGAAACTACTTTTACAATTGGTTTGTCTAATTCGGAATTTTCATTTATTTTCGTCAAATTTTCTTTTAATTCTAATACCCTTCGTTTCAATTCTTCCAACGATTCTTTGGTTTTACTCGATTCTCTTTTCAAATCTACATTTTTATTAATCAATTTGATCAATTAATTTAATTAATCAATATATTAGACTGTCAAATATGAATGGAGCAATTTTTATATTCAATTGCATGTATTTCTCGCTCCATTTCATATTTGAAAACACGTATAAATTTGTTAAATGAATTTTTGTTTAAAATAAATAATTGTAACCTGAATAATCGGTATTGGAATGATAAGGAATTTCGTAATTGTCAATTAATCGATTATCTTTGCTTATTCTTTCACTTGGAAGATTTTGATCGTAATTCAAATGATTGTTTGAAGAAAATGTTTTGAAATTGTTCAAAGGTGTTTCTTGTTTCGTTGTTTCCATTTTATCGTAGATGACATTATTTGATCTAAATATATTTTATCAACGATTGTTAACAATGTTTCATTGTTTTTATTAGTTTTGTTAACTCGATTGAATGAATAGAAAACATTTTGACTAACCTTGAGAATTGATTAGGTTTATTCAATCGATCTGCAGCATGATCTATCCACTTCAACTCGTTCCTAGCTTTTAAAATATTCTTCAAGAATGAACGTAAAGCTGGACTGTCAGAATCGTTTGTTATTTTACTCGGTTTATGATCAACCGAATCATTCGATTCACTTTGATCGATCTGGAAAGAAAACAAAAAAACTTAACAAAAAAAACCTTGTATTCATCAATGAACAATTTAGTTTCGAGTAAAATCTATTTTCGAGGAAATAAAAATCCCAATCGAAAAACAAATATGCAAGTATTGTAAAATTAATAATCAGCTGGGTTATTAGCTTTGTCAAGTACGAAATGGAGCAAATTTCAACTCAATTGTGTGCACATTTGTTGCTTCATTTCATACTTTACAAACCTAATAACTCAGCTTATTATTAATTTTGCAAATTTCAACTCAATTGTGTGCACATTGTTTGCTCCATTTCATACTTTACAAATCTAATAACTCAGCTGATTATTAATTTTGCAAATATCAATTCAATTGTGTGCACATTTTTTACTCCATTTCATATTTTACAAACCTAATAACTCAGCTGATTATTAATTTTGCAAATTTCAATTCAACTGTGTGCACATTGTTTGCTCCATTTCATACTTTACAAACCTAATATATACAATTTGAAATGTACCTGTCAAGAAAAATATTACCAAACTGTTTTCAATAAAATAACACATTTTCCTACACACACACATGCATCATTTTAATACTAATTTCTCGTATATAAATTCTACAATATTCTATTTAAAAGAAGAAAACAAGAAAAAGGGTAGAGAAGAGAAAGAAAAAAATAGAAATCAGAAGAAAACGTTTTGTAAGAAGAACCAGCAGAGAGAGAGTGTCTTGTCGTTGACAATTCTTTTTTTCTTTTTCTTTCCCCAGTCTCCAACCAATCCAACACACACACACACACTCTCTCTCCTCTCATTTTCAACATGTTGGCGCGTTATAATAACACCGGTACGCTTCCGTTACGCATAGTCCGTATACGTTTTGTCCTTTTTTTTCTCGGTTGGTGAACGCGTACGAGTAAAAGGAAAAAAGGAAGAATGAAAGGAATAGAAAGGAGAGAAAAATATAGAAAAAGTAAAAGAGAGAGTGAGAGAGTCATAGTCAGTGAGGCAGGGGTAGGGGGTAAGGGCAGTGAAGGGTTGGGGGTGAGGGTGGGGGTGGAGAGTGGGCAAGAGAAAGAAGACAATGGGGGATTCAACATAGAACGTGAAGCCGCAGGTACGGTCTCGGTGTTATTAAAAATTCACTCCCTCTAGCGGTTGAAGTGGCCTCTGGCAATCTGCATCTCATTCCCGGCGGGGGCCCTTATGCCAGGAAGCCAACCAACCAACCAACCAACCAACCAACCAACCAACCAACCAACCAACCAGGAACCCAACCAACCAACCAGCTAGCAACCCATCCAAGATAGCAACCTAGCAAGAAGCTAGCAAACCAACGAACAGCTAACATCCAACAGTGAACACCGAGCAAGCGAACAGCGAAGGCACCCATCAGGTGGCTCCCAGTACTCGGAAAAAGCCTACAAAACTCGACCTTTTACCAGAGACAGAGAGAAAGAGAGAAGGGTGGATGCTTAAGGGTTGAAGATAAGGGAAGAGAAAGGTCCTCTTCCAATGTACAATCTTTTTTACCCACCCCAACTGTCTCTTCAGTCCTTTTTTTTCCCCCTAACTGTGTCTATCACTTTTTATTATTTGTCTTCTTGTTTATGAGAAACAAGGATAGTTTGAAAGAATAGAAACCACTTTTACACTCAATTATAAATGACATTTAACCAAATAAAACTACCTGTCTTTATCATTTACCCCTCGACACTTTTAAACTCTTCCCCTGTTTTTTTTTTATTCTCTTCGTTTTTAATTCGTTCATCAGTTTTATGAGAGTACTATTTGGTTTATTAGATTTTTATTATCGTATTTATTACTTCCAAATGACATTTAAGAATTTCTTGTTTTTTTTATCCTAACATTTAAACAATTATTATTATTGTTTTATACAAAAAATAAAAAAATGAATTGGTTCATTCAATTGAAAAATCATTTTAAATATTATTCTTATTTTTCAATCAATCAATTATTAATCATTAATCACTCTGACAAATTACTTTCATAATTAATTCAAACATTATTTTTTAATTACATTTAAACTTGAGGTTTGAAGGATTCAAATACAAATTTATTTAATTCAATTTTCAACAATTTGTCAGTGTAAAAAAAAAATGAATTTCTTGCAGATGATTCTTCCAATTTAATCATCAATGACTCTAAGAAATTATTTTCATAATTAATTTAAACAAATTATTTAGTATTTTTTAATTACATTTAAACGTGAATTTGTTTAATTCAATTTTAGACAACTCAGTGATGTAAAAAAAAAAAGTTAATTTCTTGCAAATGATTCTTGCAATCTTCTTTCCTTCATTTCCCCACCAACCCACCCACTTCTTCTTCTCCAATTCTCTCTTTCTCTCTCTCTTTGAACATTTCTCAAGTTATCCATATCTTTTTCTCAACTAAAAGGACCAACAGAGCTTTCTTTCGTTCGATCAATCGCGTTTTCGCTTGAGGAACGGAACCAGCCAAAAATACACCGAGCATAATCAATCACGAGACGAGTTTTTTTTCGGTTCTGGTGTTGCACGCGGAAAAAGGTTCGCAGGAAAAGGGGTGTAAAAGACCGAGACTCTCTCTCTCTGTGTATATCTGTGTCTATGTGTGTGTGTGTGTGTATGTGTGTGTGTGTGTGTGTATGGGTTGTAGACTGTTCGCATAGTTCCGAAACGGAAACGGTAATATCGCCAGCCTGGGGCTACCACTCTCCCTTTTGTCATTTTGTCATCCAACGTAAGGACGAATCACTCGAAAAAGAAGAAGAATGGTGGGGGTAAAAGGTGGAGGTAAGAACTGGGGAGGGGGGTATTGGAAGGTGAGATTGAAAAGAATTAAGAAACGTTAGTACACTTTTTTATACTCGTACAATTTTCTGTTGTTCACACAGACATACACACATGTAAGAGTGTTAGTGGATATTAAATAAACGTTTAGGGAAATTGATATTCAATTTGTAAATGTTGGATTAAAATTAGATTTTTTTTTCTTAAGCTTACCTTACTGTCTTCAATATTTTGAATATTTTCAGTATTCTCTTTGTTGTATGTATTTTTATTCAATAATTTAACACCATATGATTGGTTAATTGTTATTAATAGGATGATTAAAATAATGTAACGATTTGGATGTAGTTTTGATAGAGGTTGTATCATCAATTCTGGGTACTTCATTTCGATTTTTTGTTCTTCTTTATTTGGATTCTAATAAATAAATAAACATACATAATGTGTGTTAAAATTAAAGTCACATTGGTGCATAATAATTAGTTTGAGTATTTAATATTTCAATCTTGAGTCTTTNAAGTTGATCAATGAGATGAATTTAAATTCAAACAAAAATACAAAGAAGCATAAATTCGAGAAAAATATTAGAAAAATATTCTTCCTAACAATTCTTCCTTAAATTAAAAATAATATTATTTTATTTTAATGTTATAAATAATTTGATATTTGCAATTAAATCATACCTTTTTCTTAAATAAATACAATAACAAAATATATTCTTCAATAAATAAATAAATTTTAAGCAAGAAGAAGAAGAATTCTTGAACAAAACTTTAAGTAAAATGCACACCCAAGAATAATATTAAAAAAAAAAAGTTATGGTGTTTGGATATTAAAACGAGTAACTGTGTATGTATATTGTATATTTGTATGTATTTTATATGTATAAGTATACATAACGAGCCGTTAAATTCTCTGATTCTTTGGAGTAAGGAAAAGTATAGAGAGGTTGGAAACACAAGCCGGAGCATATTAATTTCTCGGTGCGAATAACTTTCCTGTCAGAATTTGCATTCGTTTGGACTTAGTTTAGAAAAAAAAAGAAAAGAATACGCGTGTGTAGACGTGAACGTGGGGAAATTAAAAACGTCTGATCGTAAAATCTTGAAAAGAAAGCAGAAAGCAGAAAAAGAAAAAGAAAAAGTGTGAGAATGAAAGAAGACAAAATATCACAGAGACTGCATTCTGAATTGTAATCAGTCGACTTTTATTACAACCTTTATTTTTTTTTTTTTAACTTTACTACCTTTCAACGATTTTATTTCATTTCTTATTTATCATTCTTTCTTCATCCAGTCTATTAAAAAAAAAAACAAATATTAAGTCTTTAAGTAAGTTTGCCAAACGTACAAAACTGTTCCTACACCAGGAATTATTTATTCTTCTTCTTCTGATTCTACTTTTTTTGTTATTTGAATTATTTCTCTGCATTATTCAAGATGACATACATTTCAAGAAGATAAGATAACTAATTGCAAGATTTGACCTAAATGAGACAACGTATGAACCAAGACAGTATTAAGAAAATGAACTGAATCCTATTGGAGCACTAGTATTTTACTTTTTCTTTCTTCTATTAGCTCCTTGAGTAAATTCTCACCATTTTTTTGACACCTGACACAACCCTGAAGCAACTCATAACACTTTTAAACGTTTCAAAACTGTTCAATGCATCAAACTTGCAATATTTTTCCAAACACTGCTACCCATCTGACATGGGACTCTTGGTCAATCAATTCCTCTAAATTCCTTCGTCTTGAAAACTTTGTCGAGTTGCACCAGGAACGTTCTTTATCCTCAACTTCAAAATTATTATTTTTTCAACCATCAAAATCAGTCTTTGCAAGTCGTATCCGACAGATGCATCGTTGTCGTAAGACTCAACAAGAATTCTGTGTGCATCGACTGCAGTTTTCTTTCGAATAAAAGGTAGCTTAATAAAAATTTACGTAGCGAAATACCCATAGATTAAAATTGAAGGTTGCAAACAGTACTTCCTTGTTTGATGCATTACCATTCGAGAATTGCATGCAGGGAGTAGTGTTAATGCAATTTTTTCAGAAACGGCGAGAACTTATTCAAGGTTTTAATATTCTTGTTGTATTTATTAAAGAAAAAAGGGTTATTTAATTGAGATTAATTGAAGAATATCAAACACAAAGGAGTATACTTTCCAATCGATTAGATAAAACGTTTAAAACGTTGTAGAAATCATAGAAGGGAAAGATAGATAAAACTGATCTGGGTCATTGAAGTCTGTGTATTTGTAGTAGTAGTAGTAGTAGTAGTATAGTTAGTATAGTTAGTATAGTTAGTAGTAGGAAAGGGTACTAGTGGTCATCCGAAGGTAGAGAAGATTTTGAATAGAAGTAATCCTAGCGATAATTCCAGACCATTTCGCTTCGTTGGCTTTTCCTTCGCCAGTAGATTCGACTTTAGACTATCTCTTTCTTTCTTTCTATCTATTTGAAAGCTTCTATATATACATATATAAAGAATATATACACACACACACACAAACTTGTGTATCAGTATATAAAATTTCTTGCATACATCGATACATCGACAAAGAACTCGTCGCATTGCGCTTTATCAAACTTGACTTTGCAACTATTTGAATAGTTGCACGAAACTTATCAAAAAAAAAAATTCAAACCTTAAAAAAATATACAAAAAAACACTTTGATTGACACGTTAGTCATTTTTGATTGGTCATAATTTCTGCAGTGATGTTATTGGTGGATATTAGTTAGCCGAGTATTTGAATTATTAGATTGTCAAGTATGAAGTGGAGCATAAAATGCATAGAATTAGATTTGAAATTTGCTTCATTTCATAATTGACAATGTAATATTAAATTAATTTTCTTTTATATTTCGATTAAATGTTATATAAATATTTTGTTTAATTAAATGAGACAATGTAATTAGCACTGTTTTATTTATACGTTCTTTGCCATGTGTACCACAAATGGTACACGATTAAGTTGATCTACAGGCCAGGTGTACCATAAATGGTACACACAGGAATA
Source organism: Mischocyttarus mexicanus (assembly GCA_023678845.1). Lineage (NCBI taxonomy): Eukaryota > Metazoa > Arthropoda > Insecta > Hymenoptera > Vespidae > Mischocyttarus > Mischocyttarus mexicanus. The sequence continues at coordinate 57,652 of JACGTP010000203.1, read as the reverse complement.
TTATAAAAGTCGATTAATCGACTCCCGGTCGGTTAAGTGTTAATTTGTAAGATAATTTCTTCCAGAAAAAATATAAAAAAAAAAAAGAAGGTAGGAAAGAAGAAAGGAAGGAGTAAAAAAAAATAAAAAATGGGGAATCGTATGAAACAATGATGATAGAGAGCTAACAAAACTGATAATACCAGCTTCGAGAATCCTAGCTGAACCACCCTCGTATTTTCCTTTTTTTTTTCCATCCCCTTTCTCCCTTCTTCCCCTTTCTCTTTCCGTAAACGGAGAATCATAACGTGGTGGGTGGGTAGAGGAAAGAAAAGAAAGGAAAGGAAAGGAATGGAATGGGAAAGAAAGGAAAAGGAATGAAAGGAAAATCACGACTCTCCTTCATCCATTGAACGAGAAATGGCAAGGAAAGAGACGAAGAAGAAGAGTTAAACGATCGCTTCGTTCTCTCTGACAACGAACCAACGATCGTTCGGCCAAGTGGGTGAAAGGAGGATGAGAAAGAAGAGGAAGAGGATGATGAACAGAAAAAGAGAAGGGTGGGGGTTAAGGTTGGAAAGAAAAAAAAAAGAATGAAAGGAAATCGCGAAAGATTTCTGCGTAGCTTACCAAGGAAAAAAAAAATAGTAGTAGGGTAGTGTAGGAAGGGGGTGGTTTTTGCATTCTCGTTGCGTGCTGTTACCATCCCCCTCCAATCGTATTCTTCCATCCCTACTCCAACTACTACGACTATTACTTTCTGTTTTTATTTAAAAACAACAAATATTTTCAGGACTTGTTTCGGATATTTTTGTCCTCTCAAAAATATTGAATAAAAGAACGAAAAAATGAGAGATTGAGGAGAATGAGAGAATATATTCAAGAAGAAGAAGAAGCAAAGGTGGTGGTGGTGTGGTGGTGGTGGTGGTGGTAAAGGAGAAGTAGGAGGAGGAGGGGGTTGAAGGAAGGGGTAGGAGGAAGGGGTTGGTGATAGCAACATAATGTACCGCGTAAGAGCCATTAGGTTATTAAAAACAGTAGCAGTGGTAGGTACCCAAGTAACGAACTGGCTGTTCTGGCCACCGAGGGATGCGACAAAGCTTGAAAATTAGCCTTCATAACTTTGCCTTTCGATGCAAAAGCTATGTGGAAATACAAAAAGAGAGATAGAGGGTAGAAGGGAAGGGGGTGAGAGAGAGAAGGAAAAGTAGGAGTAATCTCAACTTCCGTTGAATTTGTATCCAAAGTAAAAAAGAATGAATGGTGGTGGTGGAAAAGGGTTTGGTGACGAAGCTTAGCTTAGCTTAGCTTTTAGAATGATCGATGTTTTTTTTTTTTTGAGAAGGAGAAGGTTACATCAAGGTTCTGTCAAGGTTGTTGTATTTTTGGAAAGGTTAGAATAAATTGAATAAAATATTATTACCTTTTGTTTGAGTATAATTTTGAATACAATTCAAATATTGATTGATGTACTTTGATTATTTTTAGGTTTTAATATTCTTTTAGGTTTTTAGATAAATTTGATCATTTCTTTCCTGGGTTTCTTTATTTTAGAGAATATTCGTTTCCAGAATCTGATATTCGTGCGAGGATTAATCAACGAACTGTTGTGTGGTTGATTTTTTGACATATTCTAAAGAAAAAATTACGATATATCGATTATCTTTGATCGAATTTTTAGATATGAATTAACGAACTGAAGTTGATTAGTATTTTAATTAATATTAGTGTTATACTCTTTATGAAATCATTATTAATTAGGTGTTTTCTAAATTTCTTAAAGTGTTGTTGTTTTATTTATTATTATCTTGAAATCAGTACAGTACCATATACTCGATTTAATTAATTATTAAATAATTAATACAACAACAATACAAATAAAATCTTAAATTAAATACCCAAGTTATTGAGTTATGGTAAAATACCTTTTATATGTACCCCTTTAAAAAAAAACAAGTATGTTAATACAAATCAAAACACATGTATAAATCATTATTCAATTCTAACAATGAAGATATTGTCGTTCCTCATAGAAGAATATTAAAACTAATCGACTAGTTGAGTTTATTAGGTAAAAGGCACTTTCCTAAGANAAGTCAGAGGGGGTGGAGGGTGTGAGGTAGCATGGGGTTGGGTGGTTGGAAGAGAGTGGGTGGATGGGAAGGTGTTGGGAATGGGGATGGAAAGGTACATAAGTGTGTAGAAGTGTGTTGCCAATGTGGAATACACTTGAGACTTCCAACAGCTCGTTGTTTGCTCTTACTCACAATCAGTTAATATATATATTTATGTATATATGTTATGTATGTATGTATATATATGTTATATATGTGTGTATGTATGTTATGTGTGTATATATTTAGAATAAGAGAGGAGGAATACGTTTATATAGTTTCCTGTTAATATTCAACACACTGGGAGAATATGGGCTAATCGTCATAAGACCTTCCCCCTTTCTCACTTTCCCCCTTCTCTGTTCACTCTTCTCTTTTCAACCCCCCATCTCACCCCATTCACCTCATTTTCTTCTCTTAGAGTCGCATGATATTACCCATGATTTATTATTACATATTCTCGTTTAAGTGATAGTTCGTAGATCACACGTGGATCGTTCAGGCAAATCCTTTTTACTTACCTGGTTTCATTTTATCAAATTAATTTTTATTTATTTTTTTATTATTATTAATAATGTTTATTTTAATTTACAATATAGTCAATTAAAATAATAAATATACTCTACTTTAAATATATTAATTTTACACGTGGGTTCTTGCATTTATTGTTTTTTATTTCAATGTTCATTAAAGAATGTTTAGAATCATTTATGATTAAAAGTAAAATATTGAATCATTTAAATGTATTCTAAGTGAGATTAGTTTTCTTTCTATTAGTTGAGAGACATTGCAATTGGATAAAAATAACATAAGTTATAGGAATATTTGTATTTTAGAATCATTTAACTGTACTCTAGGTGAGATTATTCTTTTTTAATTGGTCAAGAGACATTGCAATTGGATAAAAATAATATAAACGATAGACAAAAATTTGTATACACCTTTGATAATAATTTTCTAAATTGTTTCTACTCTATTATTAACAATGTTAATGTTAATTTACAATATAATCAATTATAATATTAATTACGTATACTCTACTTTAAATATATTAATTCTACACGTGGATTCTTGCATTTATTAAGTTAATTATTTATTGATTTAGTTTTCATTTGATATTATTTTTATTTCAATGTTTATTAAACAATGTTTAGAATCATAGAATCATAGAATCATCTATGATTAAAAGTAAAATGTGGAATCAAGAATCATTTAACTGTACTCTAAGTGAGATTAGTTCTCTTTCTATTGCTCAAAAGACATTGCAATTGGATAAAAATAACATAAGCAATAGAAATATTTGTATTTTAAAATCATTTAACTGCACTCTAAGTAAGATTACTTTTCTTTTTATTGCTCAAGAGACATTGCAATTGGATAAAAAATAACATAAGCAATAGAAATATTTGTATTTTAGAATCATTTAACTGTACTCTAGGTGAGATTATTCTTTTTTAATTGGTCAAGAGACATTGCAATTGAATAAAAATAACATAAACAATATACAAAACTTTATATACACTTTTGATAATAACATTTCTAAATTATTTCTACTTTCTTTTTCCTATCCTTACATTTATTTATATACATCCATCTATGTAGGGAGACAGAAAAGGGTGGAGGTGGAAAGGGTATAAACAAAAAGTGAGAGAGAGAGAGAAAGGAAGATAGTTTTCCGCTCGGGCCGATCTCCGTACGCGCTTTATGGGAGTTCGCTTTTGCTCAGGTTAACGCAAATGCGAAGGGAACAAACAAACAGGGAATACAAATCTAGAGTGAAATGAACAATGCCTGGGAGAGTTACTGCCTTCTAATTGAAACCAGCTCCCCCAGACCACCCTCCGTTTCCTCATTCCACTCTCTCCTCTTCTCATCTTCTCTCTTCCTCTTTCTTTCTTTCTTTCTCTCTTTCTCTATTCCTTTTCACTCTGCACCCGCCTAATCGTCCCGCACAGATGCGTGCCGCGCTTTCTCTCTATTCGCGCATAAAGCGTATAGTTTACGACAAAAGTTCGAGCTTGGTTTATACAAAATGGTCGTTGGTCTGTTACACTAGAGTATACTAAAAAAAAAAAAGGGAAAAGAAGAGAGGAAGAGAGGGAAAGTCTTGTTTAGATGCATCGAATGAACAGGCAGGTATCTATCAAACAATCTCGTTCGATCAGACTCCTCCCCTTTTTTTCTATCTTTTTTTTTGTATTTTTTTTTTGTTCACTCTTGTTCCTCTGTCTCTCGTACACATCACCCTCATATTGTCTACTTTCAAATAAAAACAATTATAGGACTACTCTCAACACATTGCTTCAAAGAACAAATCTGGAAGATTTTAAGTACACGTTTAGGATTCACAACTTGGAGTATGTTTATTAAATTATTATTTGAAGGATTTTTAATCTTCTCCAAGGATACATTAACATCTATTTTAAATAATATTCATGAAGAAAAATTGATTAGGATTCTTAAAATCATTCACTTGGCAAGGGAAAGATTTGTGGTTGAATTCTTGGTTCAATTAATCCAGAATTTTATAATCTATGAACCATTTTATTGATTTCTTTTAGAATATTTTGTCAAACTTGTACATCGATTAGGATTAATCGTATTCTACCTCAATTCAAATCATATTTCCTGATTATTAAATAAAATAAGAGACAAGGTATAAAATAATAGATAAATATTTTAGTTGAGATTATTGAAAAAGAAAATAGAATCTAGAAAAATGTCAAAGTTATTTATAGAAATGTCTTGTTTCTTTCTATTTTATTGTAACAGGTATCCAAAAATAAGGCACACTACTAGGATATATTTTTTATTTTTCCAGTAGGATCTTCTCGACGTCGAGTTCAGTTCAGATACTAAAGAAATAAAATTACAGAAAATAAGATGAAAATAAACAAGAAAATAGGCCAAATATAAAACAGTGTTTAGAAAAAGTTTTCTTCATAATTTTAGTAATCCATGTTTAGTTTAATTTTATAAACAATCTTCTTATTTTTCTGTAATAATGTTGGAGTATAAAAAAGAATAGGAAATAAAAGAGAGACAGTTGGAGAATAGAAAAGGCTAAAAGTATTTTTTTTTTATCCCTTGGTATGGTTTACAGTGGATATTACTTGGTACGAGCAATAAACAATTCGAAGGCATTTTAATGTGGCCCCTAGTGAGCTGTAAGAAGAAAGACTACAAACTAACTATACTTTTACGTACCTTGCAGACGACTTTTTGGTACCAAACGAAACAGTCAATGGTTCAATGGAAGAATCTAAAAGAAAGAAATAGAAAGAAAGAAGAAAGAAGGGGAAACGTTATCCCTTAAAATCCTTGCAACGAGGATCGAAAAGGCATACCACATAAGATGCCTTCAATCTTTGACAGCTCGGTAAGCCAACCTTGAGATCCTTTATCCAACCTCCTCATCCTCTTAAACCTCCTTCATAGGAGGTTTCTCTTCTTCATCTTTCTGTACTCTTTCTCCAGTTTTCTGTTCTGAGTAAATAAGGAAATAAAGAATAGGGGAATCTGGGGGAAAGGAGAAGTGAAATGGATTTTCTGAGAATACGAATATGTCGTTTGAAAAATTACTGTTAAATTATCGAAACTAAAAATATCATTTCTTGCCATTTTAAAAGTACTTTCAGAAACCTAAAGTCTCTCATAGAAGTCTTGGTCCTTTGGTAATTTCTTACCACTAAATAAGTTTCCCAATCCATAAAAAACAATGATAATCACTTGATGTCAGGTTCAGACTACAGTTTGGATACCTCAAACCTTCTTAATCAACCTTCCAAAGGTTTCTAGTCAATCATTTTAAACGTGTCTCTGCCTTGGTGTTATCCTCACAGAACACAACACCTCTCCCATTGGCCAATTCTGACCAGTTCCTGGTCAATCGTTACCTTCAAATGGTCCAATTCTTGACACCAGAGATCTGAATTTAGTGTTTGACCATACGAAAGCAATTCATAATAAATGAATTCCTTTTCCAATCCCACCAAATGCACATCAGAACTTTCCTAGCTGTTAGTCCTGGTTTGGGTCACAGTTTGAGTTGCTTCACCGTGCTTTGACTACGATACTTTTCGTACAATGTTGTCGTATGTGACTCATTTCTCATCCCCAGTCATCATTCGTTTAAGAAATGAGTTGATTTCATTCCGTTTGGCTAAGGTTTCGCAGATAGAAATTCGAGTCATCGTGTTTGTTTGTGTTAATTGGTCTACCACCCAAACAATCGAGTTTTCTTTGAGAATCCAGGTTCGTGGAAATGGTTTGAAACTGTTTTATAGTCTATCTTTAATCTCCTGAACGATGCTACGACTGTTAACATGCCACTCAACTGTTGACTAAACTAAAATTGCATCTACCGTAAAAATAATGTATTTCTTTCTCTCCAAACTAATATAGATATCTTTTACATATCGTAGCTTTAAAACCTTGAATGAATTCTATCAATTATCGACCATTCGAACAGCGTAATGGTCCAAAGAGAGTTTATCGATTATTAATGAAGTGGGTAATGTCGTGTATCAACCATGAGGGGTTGTTCCACCTCCAAATGGATGTTTAATGGGTCGTTAACTTAGGAAAATGAACAAAAATGTAGGGTTTCTTCTTCGTCCATGTTACCGTTGACTCTCAAAAGCTAAACTTTGATTGGCTTATCAATCATAGGATCGATCTAAAAAGAAAAAAAGAAACAGAAAGGAGAGATAGAACAAAAAATGAATTATTCTTTTTAGTTTCCTTCTTTTTCTGATTTATTTATCTGAATTTTGATGCAGTGTTTGGGTGTAGTCTAAAAATTGTGTTGTTTAAAAACACAATCAGTTTGGAGTAATCGTTGTAATTGGTGGTGTCTGAGTTGTAGTGGTGTCTGGTTATGGTGGTTATGGTGGTGGTGGTGGTGATGCGTGGATGGTAGCGGTTAAAGGAAATACGATGAGCACTTTGGCGAGTCGTATCTATCAAATATAAGCCTTGTGCTGTTAGTTGGAGGGGTTGGTAGGGTGTGGTGCACTCCAGGGAAAGGCAGGAAAGGACAGCCTCTTGGAATTTATACTACGTACGTATAAGCTTATATGTATATATATATATATACTTTACCTTAACCCCCATACCGGTTTATCATTTATTCATATAACGTTGCGCCAGGAAAACTTATCCTAAGTGCCTATAAACGTTTAGCCGAATGTTTCTACCTTTTATTTTGTTTCCTTGTTATTTTACTTTCTGTTTTTACTCTCTGGATTCTACCGTTTCGTGATTCGATATCATTCTATTTATTTGGTCATTTTATCCATGTATAAACTTTATCTACATTTACACAATATAAATACACATGTATGTTCATATTTTAGTTAGTTGATGTTGCATGGAAAGATGATATTTGTTTCTTTTGAATTTGTCTTGGATCTTTCAGTTTGATTAAATTGTTTGTAATAAGGAAAGAAAGTAGTAAGAGTTAGGGAATACAAAATAAAGGAAAGTAATGGTGTTATGAGAAATACCATAAGAAAGTGTATATATAATACTACATACATCAAATGAAATATATATCTCGATCCAAAAAGTTTCTTGGGGTATCCCTTGCCACCCAACGAGACGAGACTTCGTAAAATTGTTACGGCTGTACGGTCCTATACTTACATCTATGTACATGTATATAAAACACACATACACACATATACATACACATATATATATGTACTGTATACTATACTAGGTTAAAAGATATACGATTTTCATAGGACAGATTCTGTTAGGCTCCTACGTGACTACTTTTCTGTATACCTCAAATCCTATTTTCTTTGTTCTAATTTTTTTGTTACCTCAAATTAATCGTTACCATAATCTTTAACAATAAACTATAATTCAGAAAATAATATTAACTTAAATTAATATTTTAATTACAATAACTACATGAGGAATATTTTGATGATTTTAGATTCATTGAAGAGAAGCATAGAAAATTTGCTAAATTGTTCTCGATGGAAAAGAATAAAGTCATGGAAACAAGAAGAAGAAGAAGAAGAAGGGTGAGATAATTTCATAATAATAATAACAACAATAATAATAATAATAATAGTAACAAATAGTATGATCGTTTACCGACGGGTCTCCTGGCATCTAGCATCCACCCATCCACGGTCATTTTCCCCACGAGAAAACGGAAACTGCAAATTATTTTCCAGTCGTTCGTCGAGCAGGGATATAACGGGTGATCCCTAAATTCCCATGGGAGATAAGAGTCCTTTCCTATAGGAGGAAAGACCGTGACGTCAACCAAGCCACACCGAATACGGGTCTCACGAAATATTCCACCTTATGGTGATCCCATGACACATCCACTACCACCCACCTCCTCCAACCATCACTACCACTACTACCACCATTACTAACACTATCGTCACCATCAACAACACAGTATTGATGTTAGTAACAACATAGCTAGTAGATACACTAGCAAACTCGATCTACTCTACGAACTACATCCCCATAACTTGCTTCCCGCACTTTAGCCCACTTCTCCTCCTCTTCCTTCTCTTCCTCTTCCTCTTCGTTCTTCTTCTTTACCCCGACCCAGACCCAGACCCCCACTCTTCAAATTCTTCCCCCTTACACCCTATTCGTGTATGCCTTTTCCACATTCTCTTTCGTTTTCTTCTATCTTGCACCAATGTTGGAAACAAGTACTTAATGGTATTAGAATCTATGATGATTTTCCATTCATTCATTCATTCATTCATTCAAAATCTATGGTTGTATATCTCATTGACACGTGCCGGTCACTCGTTTCCATCAGGATTCATCATTTTTGTCCATGGACTTTAGGGAATACAAAGAGAGGCAGTGAAAATTGAATGTTGTGGATAGATTTGTTTCAATTAGATTGACAGTAATTTGAAACTCGATATTTATGTTATTTTTATTAAATATTCAAAGTTAACTTAGATTTATTTATTATTTCATTAACATACATTGTTTTATGATCTGAAAAACTCCAATTAGGTGATTGGTACTCGAAGGAAACTTAATGGATTGTTTATCTCGTCAAATAAAATTAAACTAAAATTAATGAAGTAAATATTATTTATATATAATTTATAACTTAATATTTATGTTATTTTTATTAAATATTCAAAGTTAACTTAGATTTATTTATTATTTCATTAACATACATTGTTTTAAGATCTGAAAAACTCCAATTAGGTGGTTGGTACTCGAACGAAACTTAATGGATGGTTTATCTCGTCAAATAAAATTAAACTAAAATTAATGAAATAAATATTATTTATATATGAAATATTTATTACATTCAGGATAATATATATTTCACGTTTATATTAAATATAATTACGATAACAACTTAGAATCTATCCAGTCTTAACAATTCAAACACGTCTGCTATCAAATGGATAAAAATCGAAGGTCGACATAATAATAACAATAATAATAACAATAATAATAATAATAATAATAAGTAGAAGAAGAAAAAGAATGAGAAAAGGTTCCTTTCGTTCTAAGGATGAGAATGATCGGCATCGAGATATCGAAACATCCGTTTAATATCGAAAAGAACGAGGGGTTGGATGGGGGAACGCTATACCAGGCAGATTTTAATCCTTGTCGTAGAGTCGCGTTCTACCAGAGGGAAAGAGTGAAAGGGAAGGGCAGAAGTTGGAAGGATGAGGATGAAGCAGGAAGGATGAGAAGGGAGGAGGAAGGATGAGGGAGGAGGAGGGAGGAGGAAGAGGAGGAGAGAAACGACACGCTGAAGTGACTTGAAGTCTCTTCAGGCGAGATGCTTAATTCCACCCCGTTCTTCTGCAACCACCCTCCGGGGCCTCTCTTCTTCTCCTACTTTTACCAACCCCCTTATCTTACTCTTCCCCTATTTCTATCATCATTCCACCTCACTCTTCACCCCCCCCTCCCCCTCTCCTCCTCCTCCACGATTCTGGTAGTTGCAGCAAAGAAGGAATAATCCGCTGTGTTCTTTAATTCTTTTTATTCGTTTTAATCTACGTGACGAACTGACAGAGAAAATATTCTATCCGAGTTACGTACCGTCCAAACGATTTTAGAATTTTAGAATTTTCCCTATTTCTAGTATACAAATAGAAAGGAAGATGAACAGAAGAAGAAGGTTAAAGGGATTGATGGTAAAGCAATAAAAATGAGTTACATTGATAGAATATATTAGGTGTACAAATAAGTTATCGCCGTTCAATAAAGTATGGCTTTATCATTAAGTTAAGTTAGAGAAGTTTTCATGAATGGTTTTTATAGTTCCAGAACAGAGACTGTGACGTCGAAGATAAAATACGTAACGGAAGGCTGAAAGTGTACGAATACGCAGAATTAGAAATATTATTGGTTGAAAATTCGTGCCAAACGCAAAAAAAAATAGGCACTTATATTAGGAGTAACTCAACAAGCAATTTTACATCATTTAAAATCATCAAATGGTTAATTTTTTAATAAGAACGGCGAGAACTTATTTGTACACCTAATTCTTGTCGGACCATATATGTGCCGTTTACTTATACTACTTGTCTGACCATATATAGGCCTAATATTCTAGTGACCTTTTCATAAACACCCACAACTCATTTATATCCCTCATCCTTGTATCCCTTTTCCCTTACGTCAAACTAAAAAAGAATATTTGTTTCTTACTAAAAGTATTTATAAAATCCACTATGACCTTGCTTTTAAAGAAACTAAATTCTCCAATTCACTTACCCCATTCTCATATCCCCTGAGTGTTCCTTGAAACTCTTACTTCACACGAAACCTAAAGAAGAAAAACTAAATACCAGAAATGAAAATCTATTTGTTCTTGAAGAAAATACTCGAATATTAAACATTTTTCTTCACGATCGACAACTCGTACTTTTCTTGTTCTTTTTAGCCTTTGCCAACTCATTCCCCTTACCTACCTAGCCCCCTTTTCCCCACCACCAGCAGAAGCAGCATCACCACCCACTAGGAGAAGCTTCTTTCTGTCTCTCCTTTTGCCTCTTTTTTTCATTATTTTTTAGTATCCTCCCTGGCAAATGTATCTGTGTCCTCGAGCGCGCTGCGCCTTTCATCTCTCGTCTCTGCAGACGGAGCACTTATACACTCTGTACTCTCTCTCCCTTTCTCTCTCTCTCTCTCTTTCTCTCTCTCTTTCTTGTTCAACTTGGTCCTACTCTCCCCTACAGTGTCGTTCGTTCTCCTGTCCTCATCTTCTTTTGGTCTCTTTGGCCTCTCTTCTTCCCTTCTGTCTTTCCACCCTCCTCCTCCTTCTCCTCTTCCTCCACCTCAACCTCCTTTACCTCTTCCTCTACTTCGTTCCTACTCTCTCTTTCTCTTTCTCATTCTCTCTTATTTCTCTACCGTTTTACTCTCCACGCCACTCTACACTTTGTCTCTTTCTTTTCGCTTGCCCTTCTCCTGAATCTTCTCTTCCATCCACTGTTCCCTTCGATTCTTTCCACCTCTCTCTCTCTCTCTCTCTTTCTCTTATTCTCTCTCATTTACTCTTACTGTATATCTCATCCTTCATTCTATCCAACGCTCCTCATTCACTCGAGTCGAGGATACAGAGCTTCGTGGAGCTAAAATACATCGTGATTTTAATACTTTTAACTCCTTTGTAATCCGCTTTGCACCTACGTAAGCGATAATGTTGCACTCCTTCTCTCTTTTTCTGAATCCAAAAGAGAGAGAGAGAGAAAGAGAAGTCCTCTGGACGATGGCGAGGAATGGAAGTGGTGGTTTCTAGAACTGTACTGGTCCCTGTACACTGTGTTCCCTCTTGGAACAGTTACTTTTTTTTCTTTCTTTTTCTTTTCCATACAACCATACATCCATCCATCCATCCATCCATCCTACTTTCTCATGACGCATATTGTTACTTCACAAAACGTCGCCGACAGGTTGTGCGCATCCTTCTTCTTTTTCGGATTCGTAATTTCACCATTCATCCACCTCCTACTCCCACTTGTTTTACTCCTACTCCTCTTCCTACTCTCTCTCTCTCTCTCTCTCTCTCTCTCTCTCTCTCCTGTTTCGCATGCTCCTCCTCATCCTCTACCATCGTTGCTACGAAAAGCAAAAGACTCGTAGGAGTTTGAGGAGGTAGGATTGGACAAAAAGATAGAATAAAAGAAAGGAAAAATTCAACGATACGATACAGGTTTACTACTCTTTCGTTAGACTTCTCCCTTGTTTTTTTTTTTTTAGGGTAGCAATTTGGATCGAGGATAACATCTACGTTCATTTTTGTCTCCTTTTTATCTTTGGCTTTATTCCTTTCTCTATTTATCATCCTTTTTCTTTCTAACTCGTAGGATGTTCTCCAAACCGATCTACAACTACCATCATCAGCACCAGTATCAGCACCTAGTATCCAGCACCAGAGCACAGTAACCATGACTTGTACGAATCACGACTACAACTAAAAAGGTTTTAACATTTTCATACTACCACTGTTACTTTTACTGTTACTGTTACTGTTACTGTAACTGTTACTGTTCTTAACTGTACGTTAACTGTTCACAAACTACCAGCTGGTTCTTGATTTCTGATATTTCCTATTCCTACGTTGTTGGTGTTTAGACTGCAGTTTTCTTTGGAAAATACTTTGTTGCATATCTTTCGTTATTATGCATCCATCTAACTGACAGAAAGATCTCGTTTTTATATTTGTCAAAAGAACTTCTATCTATCTTTCTCTGTTTTCTATCTTTTACTAGTATACCTGAATTTTATTCTTTTATTCTAACCCCTGTTAGGTTTCCCAGTTTATTAATATGCTATTATAAAATTGTATCAAACTACAGAACATAAATTTTATCATCACCTGTTCTTTTTACAATCTTCTGTCTCGTATTATTTTTTTCTATTTAAAACTCACATCGTAGAGAAATTTGGTGCCCAAAATTTTGGTAAAATGTCTAGTCATTGAATTAAAGTAATTAAAATGATTTTTAGCTGAGATAAATGGCAATGTTATTTTGTTTAGATGTCAATGATAAGATAAAAAGGTATCATTCTCAGTGGATTGTATTAAGAATAGTTAAATAAGACTGAAACAGTATAATTAAGTAAAGATCGTTGATGTAAAGGGTTTACTTTGCTAATCCTAGAGTAAAAGAGAGAGTGAGTAAGAAGAAGGTGGATTGGGGAGGGGGTTTGAGAAGTGTCTGTTTGCGGTATTACAGTGTTAAGGGATCTAACAGCTCGTTTCAACAAACACATTGTGTATCCTCCAACGATTACGAATCCAAAGATCTTGGAAGGGCTAATTCTCTGAACAGGTTTCTTAGTTTGACAAAAGATAGTTGGAAAGTGGTTTAGAAAATACAAATTCAAGGATGAGAATATTTTTGTTGGTTGATGATGAATTAGGAAACTGTAAGTTGAAGTTGCATATACGAAAGAGACACCTGAAGCAAGAATACGAAGATGTGAGTGAGTGTGAGTATGAGTAAGTGTGAGTGTGAGTGAATCAGAATGTTAAGGGAGTCATCTCATATGACAGCTAGTTTTTTAGGAATATTTTAAGAATTTTATTTGAGGACCAATAAGAAGATAGAACTCTTTGAAGCTTTCATGATATTTTTATCAACATTTGAATAATAATTCAATCAGAATATTCTAAAAATGTTTAAGAATTAATTAATGCAACCAAGAATTCAATTTTCTCAACCCATCACACGTGGTGACCTCCAAAGGGTAGTTGGAAAATAGTTTGAAAAATAAAAATTGAAGGATGTGAATATCTTTGTTGGTTGGTGATGAACTAAGAAGCTTTGAGTTGAAGTTGCTCATATGAAAACACCCAAGTATGCAAGTGTGAGTGAATTAGGGTATTATAGGGGTCATTTCGTGTGACAGTCAGTTTTTTAGGAATTTTATTTGACGACCAATAAGAACATAGAACTCTTTGAAGCTTTCATAATATATTTAACATTAAAAAAAAAATCATTTAACCAGAATATTCTAAACATCTTTAAGAATCAATTTATACAACCAAGACAAGAATATTCTTATTGGTTGATGATGAACTAGGAAACTGTTAGTTGAAGTTGCACATACGAGAGACACCAATAGCAAGAATACGTGTTAGTATGTGAATATGTGAATCTATGTGTGAGAGTGTGTTGGAGAGAAAGCAAGCATTCTATTCGCGGTAAACGTGAAATAGTTGGATAGGCTGGTACGTGAATTTGAATGGCTGGTTGGTCTCTCGCGTGGCATACATTCCGCGAATCACGGCGTACCGTGACACGTCTTCTGACGCGGACGTCGACGAGGAGGACGTCCCCGTCCGTACCGGAAACGCAACGTCCGCCGATAATGTCCGTCAACGGGAACGATGCGGCCGTCTCGGCAAACAATAAGCCATTGTTGCCAACTTATTCCATTACAGATAACTCCCTCGTTCATTGTTCCTTCTCTCTCTCTCTCTCTCTCTCTCTGACTTTCTCTCACTCACTCACTCGTGTTCAGTCATTTTCTCTCTCTCACTCTCTCAGTTTCACTCTCTCACTCTTTCTGTGTTCCTCTTTCTCCTCCGTTTGGTTCCTTCAGTGTTGTAAGCATCCCTTTTGCGAACGAGAAGGATTTTCTTCCTCGAGGGATGCACCTGGGATCTCACCGATCGAAGAAGAAATTCTTCCCAATAAAACAACTTTCCTTCCTTCCTTCCTTCCTTCCTTCCTTCCTTCCTTCATTCTTTCCTTCCTTCATTCTTTCTTTCTTCTTATTTTCTTATCCTTACCCAACCTTTTAAATCACTGATAATAATCACGATTTACTGTTCGTTATCTTTCACAGTAGAAGAAGTAAAAGAATAAGCAGACTGATTTATCTGCTGAACGGTTCTGAATTCTTCGAGATAAATAAAACAATTATTGGAAAGTTATATGTTAAAGTATCTATTCAATTTTCTTCTTTTCAAATACTCTTCTCGTCAAAACAAAATAGAAGAATAAAGAAAAAAATGCTTCGGAAACGAAGAAGCATTGTTAGTCTCCTAAAAAACTCATCTTCTTCCACTTCTTATTTGATTCCTTTTTCAAAACTAAGAACCCCTTTTCTCTTCACCAATTACAAGAAGAGGAAGAAGAAAAAGGACTGTCTCCTCCGTTGATCTCTTTTTTTCATCCACCATATTCCCCCTTAGTTGTCCTCGTCTTTCTATTTTACACTTCTCCAAGAAAAAGGAGGCCACTTTCTCTGGTTGTTGGTGCCCTTGGGTTGGTTAAACGTGAAAAAAAAAAGGAGAAGAAAATGTCTAAAGGTCGGTAACATTCACTTGGAGAATGAAGTATCTGTCCCTAGGATTGGGGAACAACCAATCCCTTCTTGTTCCTTCACTCCTGGATTGCTTGTTCCGCTATTTAAAAGTGTACTTGGTGGTACCCAGAGCAAGTTAAGACCCCTGAACTCGTTGCAAGTGCGACAGGGCTCGATCGACAATAGCTGGGCTGTCGTTGTCGTCGTTGTTGTTGTCCTCGTCGTTGTCCTCGTAGTTTGCGAAAGTGGCGCTGTTTAATATTAATAAGCCAGGGCAACTCTGCCCCTGGCAGCCACGTAGATGCATATCAGAGCCGGCATTACGAAAAGACGGCTTGCTGCTTCTATTCCTCTCTTTTCTTCCTTGTCTTCCTCCCCAACCTCAACCCCAACCCCTAACCCCTAACCCCTAACCCCTAACCCCCACCACTCTACTTCACCCACTACTTTTATTCTTTCTTTCATTCTCTCTCTTTCTGTTTCTATATTTTACTTTTTTGGTCCAGCACGTGAGATTCTTTTATTCGATTAGAAGATTTCAATATCTTTTTTGAAAGAACACCACACATGAATTCTTTCTTTATTTTTTTGACTGAGTCAGCAAAGTGTTTAGATCGTATTTGAATATTGTGTTTTGTAGGTTGGTCTTTAATCGATAAAAATTTATTTAAACCTAAATACAATCGTTTCAATGTTACCCTAATTCTATTAAATACTATAACCAAAAATGTAGAAGTGATTCTGAGTGTTTATTACCACAAATTCAATGTTTAGTTAAATCAACAAAACATTTAGGCCATTTCTGAACATTCTGTTTTGTAGATTGGTCTTTAATCGATAGAGTATTCGAATAAACCTAAATTCAATCGTTTCAGTATTAACCTAATTCTATTAAATACTATAACCAAAAATCTAGAATTGATTATGAGTGTTTATGAACACAAATTCAGTGTTTAGTTAAATCAATAAAGCATTTAGGCCATTTCTGAACATTGTGTTTTGTAGATTGGTCTTTAATTGATGAGATATTCGAATGAAAGTAAATTTAAAACCCACAAAATGGGTGTTTCCTTCCACCACTTCTCACGAGCCAGCAAAAAATGACTAAAAGATAGTACTGGTAAGAATTTTGGAGCATTCAAATTGGTGGGGAGTGTTCTGTACAAGCCTACGTCTTCGTTTATTAGAAGAAAGAAAGAAGTAAAAGAAAAAGACAAAAACAGAGAGAGAGAGAGAGAGTTATGAACGTGTGTTGAAAAAGTTGAGAGTGTATTCTACACTCTCTTCTCCACCACCCTTTTCCTCTACTCTTCCTCCTCCCTCCACCTTCCTCCCTCCACCTTCCTCCCTCCACCTTCCTCCCTCCATCCTCTTATGGCCGCGTGTGTCACATGCGGGCTCCATTTGAAATTATTCCTTTTTACTCTCTCGCCATTTGCGTCCCGCACAAAGCCCATTTTCCATCCTCAAACTCACACCCCCTTCTCCCTCTTTCCCTCTGTGTGTGTGTGTGTGTGTGTGTCAGCTCATCTACCACTACAATCAACATTATCTAACCACCACCTACATGTTACATATCCCTGTTGTCACACACGAAAAGAAGAGACCAAGTTAAAAGAACATGAAAATTCGCGCATGATCCGATTCCATTCCACCTCCTTCCGGAAAAAGAGAATCATTCTCGGGGGTTGTATTATCTACCACCGGTGGTTGGTTTTATCTACCTATCTATCCCTACCTACCTACCTACCTACCCTATCTACCTATCTACATTTTTTTCCTTCCCTTTTCTTCCATTTTTTTTTTTCTTTCACTCGTGTGTATCCTATACCACCCCCTAGACTCTCTATTCCTTTGTTTCATACGGCAAAGAACTCGTGATAATTAATGCGATGGAAAGAGACGAGGAAAGATAAAAAAAGAAAGAAAGATAGGGAACGTTTCTTGTCCTTTTTATTTCCCCTACTCTAATCCATGTTCATTTGGTTGGTTGCTTTTAAAACCATCCTTGATAGAAAACAACAAGAAAGAAACGGAAAGTAAAATCATTTTCTTTATTCTTTCATTCTTTCACTACCCCACCTCACTCCGTCCCTTCTTTTCCATGGGTTCACGAATAATAATGATCGAAGGTAACTAACTTTCTTCTTAGTTTCCTTCCTTTACTCCTACATTTTATTCGAATTAAAAGATTGATCTCTAAGGGACGTTACAACCAAATCATTTTCCGTTTCGTTGCGTTAAGTGGGGTGTAGGGTTTTAGTGGTGAAAGGAAATAATCTTTTTATGAATTTTTTTTTTGAAGTATGGTTTAAGTTTATATGTTTAAATGGGTTGCATATTATAAAGTATCATTTGAACAACATTCTTTAATTATTTCGTAAAAGAAACCCTGAAGCAACCCTGTTGATGCCACCAAATACAAAAGAGGAGTCTTAGATTCATGAATATTACGTTTTTCCATTGACAATGATGCTTGTTTGGGTTTAAGCCCATGATTTTCTACGATTAGGATTGTCAAAATGTATTCATTTTTTATCACCAAGAACAATTCGATGTAAAATATTTGTTCTTTTGTGCCTTGGAAGCAGTAATTCATAGTTCAAGAAACGTCTTTCAATGTCCTGTCGGTTTTAATTCATCTAAGATCCAATTTCCTTCCTTTTGGATCATTCTAAAAGTTTTAACGCGGTTACCTACAGTCGATAAATTGACCCTCAACGATGTAGACGACTTGTCAACTGTTTGAGATGAGATTTCTTCAAAAATAATTCCTCCAATTCTTCGTATTGAAACATTTTTTGATTGTCCAGGTCATTCCTTCTCTTCCAAATCAAAACCAACACTCTTAAAACGTGCTAACCAATTATGACACCTTCAAAGCTTAAAGGCACTTACCTACAGTCGATAAATCGACCCTCAACGATTTAAACACCTCGTCAAATCTTTGGAGATTAGTTTTCTTCAAAAATAATTCCTCCAATTCTTCGTGTTGAAACATTTTTGACTCTCCAAGTCATTCCTTCTCTTCCAAATTAAAACCAACACTCTTAAAACGTGCTAACCAATTATGACACGTTTCCTCAGCTGACTTCAAAGTCCTATTTTTATATCGATTGTCAAAAAAGAATTTCTAAGAAACTGGCTATCACACGGGGTGACCCCCTTAAGAAAAGAAAATGGCTGACGTTGAAAGAATAGATGGATAGATTGAGTGGATGGAGGTTGGTAGGTGTTTAACCATCCCTTTTAGGTCACAAGATTCTCTTCTTCACTCTTCTCTTTACCACCACCCCCATACCAAAGACACTCGGTAGGCTTAAAAACCAATATATCAGAATAATAACTTGTCCATTAAAACGCTTAAGTATAGTAATAAGTACGCGAGCCTAACTGACAGCCACTTTGAAATTCCAACAAGGATCAAACTGTCCAACTAGTTGAAATTTATCGGAGAAAATAAATAATAAATATGCATCGTATTCAGGGTTGTTTAATACTTATTTACTTATATACTTAAGTTATTTTAAGTATACTCAAAGATGGTTTAGATTGATAGAACAAATAGTACACATAATCGTCATAGTGGTTGTAATCTCATTCGTCAAATCCTTTGAAATCCTCTGCAACCCTTTTTTTAAAATTTCATAAACTTATTTTACTTTGACGTTTAAGTTTATTTTCTTTGTGTAAATATACAAGTAACCCTCCTCTAACACGGTGAATTGGTTCCTAGAAAATACTGTAGTGTTTGAAACCGTGTTGTATGAGACCCAGAGTTGATACAAAAATGAAGGTTGCATTGTATTTTTAAAATAGCATGCACTGTAAAAGTTCAATGCTTTACAAAGATTTTAGCAATTTTCTTACCGTGTTGTAGGAGGGTTTCAACAATTTACCAATCGTGGTATAAGATATCGTGTTGTAGGAAGACTACCTGTATATTTGTTGTCACAAATTTGTAACATCTACTCTACAGTTTCCTTACTTTCGTTCACGGGAGATTCAATTTTCGATAGAAAAATTTTAATCCCAGGAAAATGCGTATACGTGCTTGCTCGATCCTTGGCTTATCAAGAATCTTAAGCTGTTGGAGATGACAACCTAAATTCTTATACTTCATTGTAAACCTGACTATTATTTTATCTAAATTCGAATACATATTTTATCTTTCGAAAGACTATATTTTAAGTTGATATTAACAATGAATTTTTAATAAATAATATAATTCAATATTAAAATATCTCAAAATATTCCTGTAGTGCTAATCTTCTATTCTTTCAAACATATTTTTCTTTATGAAGATTCAAATAATTCGGTCAAAATCGATACAGAAAACACAAAGAACCATTGAGGTACAAAATTCTATTAGATTTATGAAATTTTGTTTAAGTTGGTATTAGTAATGAACTTTTGATACACAATATTACAATTTAATATTAAAATATCTGAAAATATTCCTGCAGTTCCAATCTTCTACTCTTTGAAACATATTTTTCTTTACGATAATTCAAATAATTCGGTCAAAATCGATACAAAATACACAAAGAACCATTAAAGCACAAAATTCTATTAGATTTATGAAATTTTGATTAACTTGGTATTAGCAATGAATTTTTAATAAATAATACAATTCAATATTAAAATATCTCAAAAAATACCTGTAGTTCCAGTCCTCTACTCTTTGAAACATATTTTTCTTTACAAAGATTCAAATAATTTGTTTAAAATTTAAAACACACAAGGAACCATTAAAGCACAAAATTCTATTAGATTTGTGATCCCCCCTTAAAAAATACATAAATGAATAAAACAAAATAAAAAAATTATATAAAAAAATGGGA
This sequence comes from Mischocyttarus mexicanus, assembly GCA_023678845.1. Classification (NCBI taxonomy): domain Eukaryota; kingdom Metazoa; phylum Arthropoda; class Insecta; order Hymenoptera; family Vespidae; genus Mischocyttarus; species Mischocyttarus mexicanus. The sequence continues at coordinate 37,422 of JACGTP010000203.1, read as the reverse complement.
AAGAGTAAGAAAGAAATGAAAGAAATTGAAAATAGAGATCGCTTTAAGGGAAGAAAAGTAAAACATTTCAGTCGTTTATATTCCTAGTAGTGTATGGCTGCGTTACCCGGAGGCAGCCATCTTCAGTGTCGGTCGAGGTACGACATGAAACTTGCAAAGAAGCTTTCGAGGTATACGCCCATACGTGTTCCACCAAAACGAAAGAGATTATAGACATGTATATGTGTGTGAGGTTTTTTTTTTTATGCGTTACCTTGAACGTGCTCGTAGTACTTACTCTTACAACCACATAGAAACATGAGTGTATAAGTGTGAGTGTTAGCGAGGTAGTATATCCTTGACACACACGAGAAGGGTGAGATGGGGGATAGAAGGGGTGGATGGGGTGTAAGAAGCACCGATGGAGGATAGTAGTAACCCCTTGGCAACTTTTTCCATTGGTTTCAACCACCCACTACCACCCTGTGGTCCTACCATCCCTGCTATCCCTGTTTTTAAGGGGTGTTGGAATATAAAGGAAAAAAAAAGGACAGAAAGAAAGTAACTTCGACGAAATACGAATGTACGTGCCACCTATCCTTGATCTTCTACGTGGAATAAACTAAAATACTTCTCATCTGTTTTACTCGAACATCTTCATCGTTTTCTTGTTTCTTCTTTTTTTTGGATATTAAAATGTAAATAATAAAAGGAGAAGAAAGTAGGAAGGGAAAGATATGTAGTTTGGATTAATTAACACGTTCAGGAATATTTATTTAATGCAATGAAAACTAAAGTTTGAGGTGAAGATGTCCAACAAAAATGATTTGGCATGGAATGTGTTTAAAAGTACGAGTAAAATATTTTTATATGCAATGAGATAATACAAATTAATCTTGAACTTATTAGTTTATTAATTAATCACACATATACTCGTAGATGTATCAACTTTAAGTTAAAAAATACAAAATAAGGAACCATTATTACAAGAGAAAGAAAGAAACTTGAAAGATTTAGCAACATTTCTAATCTTTCTAATCTTTCTAATATTTTTAATATTTCTAATATTTCAAAAACCAAAACTAGACACCCAAAATGTAATATTAAACTATAAAAAAGAAAAAGTACTCCAAAACACAGACTAAAAATTAGAAACAGAGAGAGCTCGTTAACATTTTTCTCGAACTTAAAAGAAACCAGAATGAACAAAAGGAAAGAAAGAAAAATCTAACGTTAAAGATGAGTTAAAAAAAAAAAAAAAGAATGAAAATGCAGAGCTTAGGGCAAAAGGATGAAAACCCTTAGTCGAGGTTCGCTCGAGGGACGACGAGTTCTGAGTTTTACGCGGACGAATAGGAACGTAGGTTAGCAGAATATTTCCTCTTAAACCCGTTTCACCTGGAAAAACTTATTCTACCTGTCCTCCTAGGGCGTCACTCAACGAAGCTCCACCTACGAGCCCTCCTAGCAACGGGCGTGCGTCCAACTACGTCACTGCCTTTCCAAGATTCTCATTGGTCCTGGTAGTATCCGAAGCAAGCGCATGCTGCTACCGGGCACCATCAGACTGGGTTCTATTTTATTACATATTTTACTTACCTTACCCTACACTGCACGGAATACCTACGCTTATTTTTATCCTTCTTCTCTCTCTGTCTCTTTCAAACCACCCCAACACACCCCAACACACCCCAACACACCTACCCCACCTACCCCACCTACCCCTACTCCCACTAAACCCTCACAGTTCTTTCTTTCACCCCAGTATCCAACACAACTCTACCTGGTACTGCCTACTTGCTTCCTTGCTTGCTTGGTTGCTTACTTTTTTCCTTTCTAGTTTTCTCTAAAGGGAGACCGCATACGGTACGATGGAAAACCAGCCCCACCTTTCTAGTTGACTCGTATTTCCAACACACGAGAATGCATCCCTTATTCTTCTTCTTATTCTTATTTTTGTTCTATCCATCTACCCTAACTTCTTCTACATTCGAGGAAATGGTCATTTCGTTCGTGTTTCTTCTCTCTCTTTTTTGTTACTAAATTCTACTAATATCTGTGAGCGTCCTTGAAAAGACCTTGCTTGAACTTCTTCTTTACTGGAACCGCCCTTTTTTTACTCTCTTCTTCTTCTTCTTCTTCTTCTACCAAGTAGTACTTTACTTGTAACTACTATCTATTTATCTGTATAGGTAACATACTACTCTTATGTTTTTTAGGTATACTAAATCTACCCTTTCTCTCTTTTTTTCCTCGTAGTTACACATTTTTCTAGTAACCTTTTTTACGATCAACTCAGGTTATGGTAGAGTCAATAAATATCGTTCAACTTAATTGTTTTGATCTAAAAATATCGATTAAAGTACAACGAAGGTAAATATTAGGCTGTCAAGTACGAAATGGAGCAAACAATGCACACAATTCAATTAAAAATTGATCCATTTCATACTTGACAATCTAATAGTTAAATTTCAACGAAGATTGGTTAAGAAAATTATCCAAAAGGAATGAAAATTACCACATTGTTCAATCTGTCGAGAAAACAAATTACTTGGCAATTACAATTAGCTTGCAATTTTTTTATTTTTAAATTTAAAAATTATCCAATAATCTAATATTAAACTTTAAACAATATAATCCAAGAATTTAATATAAAAAATGTCTATAAAATAATATTTGCTTTAACAAACGAATAATTAAAGTAAGAAATGAAACGTAACGTTAAACACCCACCCACACACACACATACACACTTAAAAATCTATTAGGTTTGTCAAGTATGAAATGGATCAAGTATTCGATTGAATTGTGTGCAGTTGTTGCTTCATTTCATAATAGACAACGTAATATAATAAAATGTGTGTTATTTGTTTAAAGAAAGAAAGAATGATAATCCTTAGTGTGAAATCTTTAGAAGAAGAATGAGTTTCTCGGTCACGTAGAAAATGTGTTCTCCTTGGTGTCTAGACACGTTGTACCCTTTCTACCAAGAAGAACCTAAGGAAACCGATTGCTTACCATCTTACGGTGGTTACAACGCGACACGTAAGACATCTAAGCCATGGGGGTTAGCCCAACACCTGGTGCACGAGCTCCCACGAGACGTTGCTTGCTATTCGTCCTGCGCCTGCTCCACCTCTTACCTTGTTTCCTTTCCTTCCTTCTATTTTCTTATTTCTCATTTTGTTTTCTTCCTAAGATCTTGGTAGTAAGAACTTTAGAAATTTTCTTCCATCGATTTCACTTTACATTCTTTTCTTTTTTCGTCTATAAACTTGTATTTATTTCGTTCATTAATTTTTTATCAAAATTGTCAAATATTTATAATCAAGGTTTAAATTGAATCAAGGTCTATGAATATTTTGTTTAGCTAATAACGATGATGCTTGTTAGGGTTTAAACTATGATTTTTTATGATTAGGATTGTCATAATGTGTCCACTTTTAATCAAAGCTCAACAAACATCTTTCAATGTTTCATTGGTTTTACTTCACATGGGATCCAATTTCTTTCTTTTTGAATCATTCCCAAAGCTTCCAAACCCTCAAAGATGTGGACTACTCGTCTCTTTTTCGTGTTGAAACATTTTTTGGGTGTCCAGGTCGTTCTTAGTCTTCCAATTCAAAAATCAGCTCTCTTAAAACGTGCAAATCACTTGTGTCAGGTATGCTGGTCTGAATATTTTATATAAAAAAAAATAAATCTAGCATTTATGATCATAATTATTTAAACCTTTGATTAATATACCCAACCTTAATACATTTAATATTATTACACACACACCCATGATTTTTGTTGGAATTCTTATTGGTTTTAGACATACAGGAATAAATTGTACTGACATTTACTACAAAACACATGACATTGTTGAATCTAAAGTCTAGACAAGATATAGACATTTTACTATCTTCTTATCTTATACTTTTTTTTCTGTTTTTTTCACTAACACACGTTGATCTCTCAGAATGGATCAGCTTGAAATCCAATAAGACAGTCGATGCAACCTGGCTACATCGTAAAACAAGACAAACAAATTTCGAGAGCTAGCAATACTGTATCCCCGCGACCTCGATAACCTTAACAGGGTTGGAAAGATACTGGAGAAGAAACTACCCCTTATTCCCCTTTAACTCCTTCTCCTTGTCTTAGAAGAAACCAATAAACCGTAAGCATGGTGTGTGGAAAGGTGTGTTGGAAGGGTGACAAATTAATCAAAACCTTCAACATTTTCTTTCTTTTTATTTTGATATCCTTAATCGTATCATTGATGGTGGTTTGCATTATTAAAGAACAATTTTGGATGATCGAAGATGAAGAAAAGCGTAGATCTCGAGAATTAATCTATAAATCATGAACGTTTAACGAACACTGGGAGACCTGCTGATATCTTCAGGGACTAGTTTCCTTTGACGTATTCCACAACTGATCCACTGTCCTAATCAGACAACTTGGATTGCTATTAATATTACAAACACAATCAACCATGAAATTACGTGTGTATGTGCATGTATATGTCTGTCTCTCACTTGTACCATCTATTTGATCGTCTTGTAACTTTACAATTAGCCAATGTGTATTAATGAAGGTTACCTTACGTTCACAGTCTAGGATAAGTCTAATAAGTTCTTGTAAAGTTAAATGAAAAGTCTAAATTTACTCGATTCAATACTCCCATACATCTAGGATCAAACATTTTATAGGTATTCGTAGTAAAACAAAGCTTAAACGAAGGAGGTCATCCTGTATGAGTTGAAAATATCAACCATAATTTGATACCTAAACATGTTTAGAATACACAAATATAAAATAATTTATCAAACATTGGATAAACGTATCCTAAAAAATTCAAAGAAGCTTCTTCTAGTTTTTTATTGATTCTCAAAAAACAAATTCCTAAAAAGTGTGTATGGGAAAACCCCCATAATTGATGGAAGATAATTTGGTTTAAATTATGAGACCTGTTATAATACTACGAAAAGATCTACGATAATAGTTTTATTTGGTAAACACCATTACACTTGAGTTGAAAGAGAGAGAAAACAAATGCATGCAAAGAGACCTTCTAATGCACTTTCCATAAAATCCCGTGTTATACGAGTTCACTTAGGGCAAGGCTTACCTAACGAGGCTTTACCCAACGTTACCTTATGGCACCTCTTAATCGTTCCTACACCTAACTGTTCAAACTTTACGTACATACCTTCCTTGCTTTCGTTAATATCCTTCTCTCTTTTTCTCACACATCCCTTATTTCTATTTTATTCAAGTAACATAATACTCTATAATTAATTATTACATATATGAACAACAATTGTTTATTATTATATTCATAGCAAAACCTTTTAAAGATTTGAAGTATTTTACATTGCATATCTAATAGGTGTCAAGTATGAAATGGACCAAATTTCAATTCAATTATGTACATTTTTTGCTCCTTTACAACTTACATTGTAGATTTCATTGTATTTGAAAAATATTTTTTTTAATATGTTAAATTAAGATAACTAAATAACATGATTATTCCTTAACAATTTAATGTCTATTTCAAACGGTGGAATAATTTATTTATTCTTGTATTATACTTTAAGTAGTATAACTAAGATAAATCAGACATGTAGCTTACTTTATATTCAATCAAATATAAATCATATGATTTTCTTCAGTCATGACATTAAAAACAGAAATACATTGAAAATAATTTAATTTTATAATTAAACTAATTAAAATAAAGAAAATAAACGTGACAAAAGTAGGGGTGTTGGGGAAATGAGAGGGGGAAGAGTAACTTTATTAGGTAACCGAGTATATGGTGTTTAATTTAACAGCTCGGACGTTTAATGATCGATTTAGCAGTTTCGCGCCCTAACATTCCCTCGTGTATCCCCTTCCTTCCCCTTCTTCTTCCCTTCATCCCCCCAGCCCTTCACCCAACACACTTAAACACACATATTCAGGTATATTTGATACATGTAGGTGTTTAGATATAGATCCCCATTCGTACTTAGATATAAACGATGCGGTGAACGTGGAGACTCTAACTGCGAATTAAACGAACGTTCTCTGGTTTAATCCTTGGATTAATAGTCCAGGCAAGCTCGATCTGTTAACTCCATTGGTGCCGAGCCCGGTAATATCGGCACTTTGACGAGGCCGACGTGTTCGCTTTACCGTCGGATATTCTACCAACTCATGCGTAGACTTAAACGTCGATCTTCGTCTTTACTTTCTAGCCAATTATTATTCGATAATATCAAAAGCTTTTTATTCAAGAATTCTTTTGATATTTTTTTTTTTTTTTAAGGTGGAAACTTGCGAATATTAAGGGTGTCTAGTATGAAATGAAGCAATTTTTCAATTCAGTTATGTTCAGTTTTTGCTCCATTTTATACTTGACAATGTAATATTTATTATTATTGTTATATGTATTGTTAATATATTTATTTATATATTAAACTAATACTGCACTTCTAATATTTCTTTTAATAGTAATTTATATAATATCTAAATAATCACATTTAAATATATTTAGGGTTGCGTCAGGATATAAAAATGGAGCAAATTTCAATTCAGTTACATGCATTTTTTGCTCCATTTCATATTACACAATCTAATATTTATTATTATTGCTACATGCATTGTTAATTTATTTATTACACCAATTCTACACTTCTAATATTTATTTTATAGTAATTTTTAATACCTAAATAATTACATTTAAATATATTTATTATTGCAATATGATCTATATTATAAATATTTAATATTTATTATTATTGCTACATGCATTGTTAATGTATTTATTACACCAATTCTACATTTCTAATATTTCTTTTAATAGTAATTTATATAATACCTAAATAATTACATTTAAATATATTTAGGTTTGTCAAGGTATGAAAATGGAGCAAATCTCAATTCAGTTACATGCATTTTTTGCTCCATTTCATACTACACAATCTAATATTTATTACACCAATTCTACATTGCTAATATTGTTTTAATAATAATCTTTAATACCTAAAAATAATTACGTTTGTCAAGTATGAAATAAAACAAATTTTTTAATGCAGTTATATGCATTTTTTGCTCCATTTCATATTTGACAACCTATTAACTTTATGATGATTTATCTTTTCTTAAAACAAATGTTTATTTATATTTTGTAAATAAAAAAATAGTAATTTTAAGTAAATAGTATTCCTTGAAAGTAGTTTGAGTTAATACAGAGTGAAGTTAAATAGGGAAAGAAATAAAAAGAGATATATAGTATTAGTGTTTAAAGTATGTATGTTAGTGTGTAGATGTGTAGGTGAGTTTGTGAGAATGCTAACATCCCTGGAGAACTATTCGCGAGTCTTTCGGGTATCAATTGGCGTGCTCGTCGAGGTCGACAGCTGCGATAGTGAGACGCATTGTCCGGTTTTCGAACCGTTCCTCGACTCCTTAATATTGAATAAGAATCGAGCTTGGTTCGAGTGTCGGTTGGATACCCGACGAAATATCGACGGTTGCTTGGTGTAATTCTCAAGAACATCACAGAAAAAAAAAAAGAGAGAGTAAGAGAGAAAAAACAACCATTGATTTTCGACTTGTAAAAATGTTAAATCGTTCACTGAACACTTTTCTAATCCATTTGATACTTTTCAATCAAATTTAATTTAGTTTCATTGGTCAATGACAAATTTTAATTTAGAATTTTTAATTTAATTTTGTAATAAATTTAATTGCACATTGCCAACATTAAATTCCAATTTTAATTTTTTAATTTGTTAATAATTTTAATATATTTTCTAAATAATAATTTGTTTTAATCTATTCTTTAAAATAAATTAATTTTATTTTTATTTTTATTCCTATCATCAATTAGAATTTTAATTTTAATTTTTTAATAATTGCAGTAATAATAAATAAATTATTTCTACCTCGACAAAAAATGAATAATAAAATATTAAATAAATAAATCATCTAATAAACTAATTTTCTAGTTTATTATTGATGATTAATATAAAAATAATTTGGTTCATTTGAATGCACACATTTCAAAGAGAAAATGATTGTTCAAATAAATAAAAATAATTATTAATAATTTAATTTAAATAATCATATTTTGATTTTTCTTTAACTAAATGAAATAAAACAAATGATGTTTTAGTGTATTGGTAGAAAAATCTATCCGAATCAGAAAGCATAGAAAAAAAAATCGGTTAGAGAAAAACGATTTAAGGACTTGTAATAAATCATAATCAATCCCATTTCTGGTAACTCTCGGATCTGACAGGTTCGTCGTCCCTTTATTCTTTCCACTCTATCTCCTTTTAGGTATAGGTATAGTTCTCGGTAACGTAATCGCAAAAATCCGTGCCCTTTCGAGCAGATAATATTGATCCCAATATCTTTTAAATTACATTTTCTTTTCTTTTACTTTGTCCAACGATTTATACCATTCACCAATTGATATAAATATTGATATAAAATATTACAATTATATTTAAATATGTTCAACCCCATTACAAATTTTTATACCAATATTATTCCCTTGTTTCTTATTTTAAAAATAAAATGAATCCTTGAATAACTCGACAGGATAAAATCATAATTTTCTAATCAACTTTCTTTAGCTTATAATAAAAATTAAAATAAATTAAAATAAATTAAACTGTTAGGAATAAAAATTGTTTATTAGATTATTATTTGTTATACATTATTTACATTTAATATTATAAATAATTGTATTAGTATTCGTAATAAAATATCATTATGCAATCTAATGCAACTCGATACAACTCAATGCAACTTCACATTTAATATTATACTAATTATACATTATTTAACTTTACTTTACTATATATTATTTAACTTTACATTTAATATTATAAATAATTGTGTTAGTATTCGTAATAAAATATTATTATGCAATCTAATGCAACTCGATGCAACTCAATGCAACTTCACATTTAATATTATACTAACTATATATTATTTAAATTTACATTTAATATTATAAATAATTGTGTTAGTATTCGTAATAAAATATCATTATGCAATCTAATGCAACTTCATGCAACTTCATGCAACTTCATGCAACTCAATGCAACTCAATGCAACTTGATGCAACTTGATGCAACACATTTTCTTGTTAAACACGTATAAACAAATTATACAAACTATAATAATCAAATAAATTAAACCTAATATTATTATTACCCTAAAAAATAATCACAAATATTGAAAGTTTAATTTGAGATAGAATTGATCGATAGTCGACAATTTTTTAGATCGTTTTAGACAATTTGAAAGCTCTTAGATCATTAGAGTCCAATCCATAAAATAGCATGGATCGAATAAAGGGGAGAAGAAATCTCTCTCTCTCTTTCTCTTTCTCTCTTTCTCTCTCATTTTCTCATTCTCTCTTTTTCTAACATAATCGAGTAACGTTTGTTCTTTTCTGGCACCCCCAACTTAGTTTCATTCGATGCGGAAGAAAAAAAAAACGTATGTCATCCTGTTCTAATCTCGTCCCTTCCCCCCGTTCATTCTTAGAGACGATGACGAATTACGATGAGACTCTCATGAAAAAAAATTAGAGAGTATCCTTAAGGTAACAATAAGTATAATACTTAACGTATGAGAAGAGAAACCATTTGCAATTTTAATCGTCGAAATGGAATCTCTGACACTTACACATACACAACTTTGCTTTCCAATTTCTTTTTTCTTTCCATTTTCTTACAATAAAGGTCGTTTTATTTCAACTAGAATGACAATAACATATTCTTTTCTTCTTACCAAGAATTTATTTTTATTTCATATTTTACTTTGATTTAATAAAATAATATTTAAAAATCTATTTAACATAATATTATTTATATTAATCATGTTTAAAGAGTTATTATTATTCTCTATTTTATATTCTACAATTAATAATAAAATTATTATTATTACAAGTAAAATATTTTACTTGGAAATATAAAATACTTCTCTACCGAAAAGTTCTGTCCGATTTTGGAATAAAACTAAATACAAATTACGGACAGAACTTTCTGATAAACCTAATATATATTATATTTAAATAAATTTAATTATTATAAATATTTTCTCGTTATTTTTTTAAGGAATAAAATTATTTGAGGAATTCCAGATACGTCAAAGAATTATTTTTAAATTAATTTTTAATCTAATATTATCAATATATAAATACATACACTTATTAATTATAGAAATATTAAGAAATACAAATTTATCGTTAGAAATAGAATACAGCTGGTCAAAAGTAGGTCACTGGTAAAGAAAAGTAGGTCAGCGATACGAAAGTAGGTCACCTGTAAGTAAGTCCCCCTTAGTAATAGTCCATACGTATTCAATGTATTGAAAGAAAAATAGACAAAGGTGTACGTCCGAGACAAACAAGCTCAACATCGGTACTGTTTAAATTTCAAGGTGAATTCTAGGAAATTCGTTATATACGAAATTCCCAGAAAAACATTCCTTAACTACCGGCTTAGATGAGCGTTCAATGTTTTGTTTACGTTTGTCTCTCTCCGTCAATCCTCGGCCGGTGTCGACAACCGAACGTTGTCAATTCGTCGTTTGATTTGTTATTGACCTTCGTGTATGTTCGGTACTTGTCGATTGTATTCGGAACTATTTTTCATATTAATCGTTAGTATTCCTCGAGCGTTTGAAAGTGAAGTATCGATATTAGACAAGTACGTCATTTTCGCGTCACGTATTCGCGTGTGCCAGTGTTTTCCTTACTATGCAAGTGATATGCATATGTGAGAGAGTGTGTGTAGTGCTGAAGAGTGACATATACATATATGGATACAATGCAATTTTGGATATGGATATGGTAACATTGAATACAAGAACGAAGTACATCTAAAGTAAGCTGAGCATATTTTTTGAACCTTTTTAACATTCGACTGCATCGTTGGCTAGGTTTAGCGTTAAAACATATTACATGAATAATTTTTCAATTAAAAAAAAAACAAATCTAATAGGTAATCGTAACGTTGGTAGATATTTTTGTTAACTGGAGACTGTATACACGCGTACATAATTCACACGAATAATCTTTCGATAGGATCCACATACGTGCATTCGTAATACTGAAAAATAGAATTTCAAATATGATTTCGAGTCAGATTTATTTTATAATGATTTATAATCAACGTACATCTTTGATAAGTTTACCGGTCTCTTTTATTTACTTTTTTAAACGCTCGAGTATTGTTTCTTTATTTTGTTTATATAGAAATGTGTCTCGATTTATACACGCACACATCCAAGCATTTATAGTTGTTTTATATCAGATGTATGTATTTATTCACTCAATCATTTTTTTCAGCATCTACTCTTTTCTGTTTTATCAATAATTATTTAAAATATTTAAAAGAATCATTGTAAAATAATTAATTAACGTAAACCTTATTGGGCGTATGAGAAACAAGTCACCGATATTTTATCACAGTTTACGAATGCAGTTTCAGATGCATGTATTAGTTCACTCAATCATTCTTTTCAGCATCTACTCTTTTCTGTTATATAAATAATTATTTAAAATATCATATATACAAAGATAAATGGTTAATGTATGATACAGTATAATAATTATTGACTTTAATTTAATTTTTAGATTAGAATAAATTCTCTGAACAATTATAAATGATTGATAATTGATATCGTGGATTTAAAGATACTATTAAAAAATATCCTAAGTAAGTAATGTGTTAGAATTGTAAAAAAAAGGAAGATTGTTAGATATATTGAAACCATTAGTACTTTTTTTCCTATAAATATCTCGTAAAATTCGGTATGGTATTAGGAAAAATGTGAAAGATTAACGCGATAGGTTGGGCCGATCTAGCACATTAGTTTTGGTAAAACTCGGGTCTCGGTTCGATCAGACTATATACATAGTACTAATACACATACATAGTAGCTATGTAAGCACACGATCGTGAAAAACTATGCCACGTTGGCCACAATTTTTATCTCTTGGACGGTTTTTAAGATTAACGAGTAGTATTACCTAAGACGAATCCTCGAATCCGATTTTTCGAAATTTCTTAAATTAAACTAACTGTCATTTTTATTTTTATTCGATATAAATGACTGTCATCCTATGTAGCTGATTTTATTTATTTAACGTTCTTATATTTCATGTGTGAAATATTCTTGTGATTAATTATTTATTAAATTTGTTTCAAGAAAATGAATAAGAAGATGTGGTCAGAGGATTTATTGGTGTAGAAGTACGATAGTCATACAAAGTAAAGTTGTTATAGGTTGCAGTTGTTGTAGGTTGCAGTTGTTATAGGTTGCATTTTTTATAGGTTGCAGTTGTTATATAAGGATTTCCATAATTTATCCTGTGTGTTAGAACGAAACCGTGTTTTAGGTTGCAGTTGTTATGCAAGGATTTCCATAATTTATCCTGTGTGTTAGAACGAAATCTTGTTATAGGTTGCAGTTATTGTAGGTTGCAGTTATTGTAGGTTGCAGTTATTGTAGATTGCAGTTATTGTAGGTTGCAGTTATTGTAGATTTCAATTATTGTAGGTTGCAGTTATTATATATTGCAGTTATTATATCAAGTTTCCCATAATTTATCCTACCATAATACGAAACCATATAATAAATTACAGTAACTATAAGTTGCAGTTATTATTTGCATCAATAATTATATAAAAATTCATTTAATTTATCCTATCGTTAGAACAAAACCGTGTTTGTAACATACCGTATTCCAAAAATCCTACTTGCATATATACAAATATACAAAAATATAAAAAAAGAAAGATAGAAAGATAGAGATGAAAACGTCTAAGAAATGTTCAGCTAGTGAAGATGTTTCTTAAGCTATTCTCACGTATTTCTAGCTTTCTTGCAGACACTCTTAAATTTGTATCCCATTGTCATGTAGGACCAAAAGGGAAGACGGAAGTCGCTCACTTGGCAGAAGTAGCGATATCATGTATTATGGGGAATCGAAGGATGCAATGGGTATAGATAGAAATAGAGGATGGAGAAGGTGAAGGAGCAAAAGCAAGTAGAGGATGAGGAGAAAGAGAACTGAGAGGAGGAGAGGAGGAGATGAGGAATAGAAAAGCGAAACTCTGCTATACACAGAGTGTCTGGGAGTGAGAGAGATAGACAGAGATAGAGTTTTGACTTGGGTGAAACCAGAATCGGGCATTGTTCGTTACGAGTGGCTATCTCAGTGGACATTTCCGTAGCTGAGTAAGTAACGTAGATGGTGGTGCCACGGCCTAACAGATATTTCGACGTCGTGCTTGAAATTCCCGCGAAATATATCCTTGCCAAAGGCTGCTAGTAGTACTATTGCTACTATAGCTTGTGGTGTGTGTATGTTGCTGTTGCTGTTACTGTTGCTATCCTCCTCTGTAGATTTTCGATGCGGATTCCTCTCCCACGAATTTGTCGTTCATCAAAAACCCTATTGTTGGCCAACTTCGACAATTGTTCTCTTCTCTCTCTCTGTCTCTGTCTCTGTCTCTCATCATTTCCTTTTACTGAGAGGACACACACACACACATATATAAATGAACTGGAAAGATACTATCTGTTGTTTCTGTTGTGTTCGTATAGTTTGAAAGTAGCATTGAACAATTTTCTATTACCTCGAAATATTTTGGAATATTACAAATATTCATTAAAATATATTCTTCATTTAGTAATACGACTATTGGTAATTTTCTGATAACTGATGAAATTATTGAAAGTTGTTGTTGATATGGGTAGCACATAAAATATGACGATGATGTAAAAGAAATTGGGAACCAAATATGAGAGTAGGTAACACCTGGAAATGTTTAAGAAGATCAAAGGGATATTGTGTATAGGTTCGTGATACTTGCATGTAATTGGTCGGATTGTCAAGCGAATCTTTGGTAATTAAGGAGGTCGATGTCTGTCCAGGATAGACCTCGGACGAGCACGGACGGGGCGTGGTTGCAGTAAACGTCATTGGCAGGGGCACTAGACGTCACGAGCCACACGAGCATCACACACGCGTCACCATTTGCATGATCTCCACTGTATACGCATTACGCAACACGTTCACATACATACATGCATATAAACATGCATATATACATAGATAGTAGGTATATAGTTAGGGTTTGTGTGTACAACGTATGCACGTTGCAATGCACTGTGTTACGGGGTTGAAGGGGAACAGGGGTGTATAGACTACCCCATCATTCCCTTCTCTTCTCCTAAACCCTACTCATCTACCCATTTCAAGTGGAACAAACTAGAAACTCTCTGAAAATTTTCAAACATGCTGGACCCCATCCTCTTGTTCCACATCTTTTCAAGTTATTTTTATCGTTGTGATCTATTTTTTCCTCGAACGCATAAACATTTGTTCATTTGTCCTCACAGAACACAACACCTCTCCTATTGGCTAATTCTGGCCAGTTCCTGGTCAATCGTTACCTTCAAATGGTCCAGTTCTTGACAGTAGAAATCAGACTTTAGTGTTTGACCATGAATTCCATTTCTAATCCCACCAAATGCATATCAGAACTTTCCTAACTGTTGGTCCTGGTTTGGGCTACAGTTTGAGTTGCTTCACCGTGTTTTGACCACATCCAGGTTCATGGTATTTTTCATGGTATATGGTACTGTTAAAATGCCAGTCAAGTTCGATTATTTCATTGATTTTATGGACCCTTTCATGCTGATCTGTGCAAGATCTTTAAAATCAAAAATATTTGAAGGAAATTGACGATACCAAAATTCTATTTCCAACGATTATAAATTAGAAATAGTTTGACAGTTATTTTATTGAAATAAAATAATGAATTTATTCTTCCTCAACTTAATATGTACCATAAAATAATGTCTTCGTACGTAGGAGTAAAATTAAACGGGCGTCATTAATGGGCATCGAAACGATGCGGACATAGATCGCTATCGATTCCATATGTGAGTGAATACTTTATGAGAAGTGAGTATCCCCGACGAATTCTCTAAACCCCCTCATCCCTTTCCCCCTTTCCTCCTTCCCTGCCCCCGTCAACCACCCAGTAAGCACCCACCCCAACCCCAACACACATCAGAGCCAGTAGTACGAGTTGCGCGCGAGTGCGCCGGATGGATTATCGTTGCGGATCTAATGGAAATATTTCATTTCACTCTAGCGAACGAACCGATATCACCGATATCACCACACAACTACCACAAATACATACACAACTTACTACAAATATACACACGTATAGATATGATAGTACTACTACTACTACTACTACTAAAAACACTCCACGTATCCATTCGAAGGCTGTAATTTATTTCGAAAGAGAGAGAGAGAGGGAAAGTAACGGCATGCATACGAGATAAAATGACATTGACGGAATTTCAAATGCTTCTTCTGTACCATCTCCTCGCATTATCCTCGTACACCACCAATGCTTCAGCCATATTTCATGACGTTCATTAAACGACGAGACTACGATCTTCGAGTAGCCGATTTTGATGCTCTCTTCTCGGAAAATCATATTTCATATACTAAATGGAATAAGGTGAGAAAGATTTCATATCAAATATTTGTCATTTGTTGAATAATTCAAACATGTGTTAAAAGAAACTGTATATATCATCGATTAAAATTTGATTGATTGAAATACTATCAAAGATAGGAAATAATGAACATTGTGTTTAACATATTCTATGCTAAACTGTTTTTACCTGGACATAATCTTCACTTCAACATTTCTTTTCATAAAATATTCCTGTACCATTGGCCACGTGGCAAAGAATGTGCTAAAATAGTGAAACTGTTGGAAGAGTAACAATTTTATTGAAAATATTTTGCATTTTACAAAGCATCGATTAAACAACGTTCTGTAATTTGAACCAAATAGAATATGAAAGTATTAAATGAAATGAACAGAAAAGGTAGGAATATTGGAGATGAGTTGATAGAAAAATGGCATAAATGTAGATAACTATGAAACGATTTTCTTTACAAAGAAAGAGAGAAGGACAGAAAGAAAGAAAAAAAGAGAGAGAAAGAGAAACAGGTTGGTGAAACAATCATTATTCGTTTGCAGTCGATACTCATTTTCGTTCATAGTCTCTCTCACCCACACATACACACATACACACATACACACATACACAAAGAGGTTCTGATGGGTTAGAATCAGTCTTCTCCGTTATTCGTCATTAATCGACGAAGACGGACGTTAACTACGAAGGCAAGGGTTGTGGTGACGGCGTCTGGTGCACCATCAGTAAACCACCGTTCCATTCTAACCATTCCAACCCACAGGAATGTCAATACTAGGTACGCGTATGCTACCATAGGACGTGTCCGTTCTCATCTAAGTCATCTGGAATCGTTCAACCTGACCCCTTTATATTCTTCTTCCGACTGAGCTCAACCAAAAGTATGAGAAAGATAGAAAGGGAACCAGAAAAAGGAAACTAAAGAAGAAAGAGAAGAAGTTAAAGAAGGATAAAAGAGAAGGGTTGATAAAAGAGGAATATGACAACCTGCAGAATACGCAGGATGATACAAGAGAGAAAGAGAAAGAGAATAAGAGAGAGAGAATATAAAACGTCGGAGAGCAAGGACAATTCTTGGGTAAGGTAGTAGAGTCGATGACACGAAATCGCAAGTACTCGCCATTGTTTTCATAAAAGGGAGAAGAGTGAGAGGAGATTGGGGGGGTTGGAGTTGTGGTTAGAGTTGGGGATAAGGGGATAGTAGTTGGATGGTAGGAGTTAGAAGATACGAAAACCGAGAGAGAGAGAGAGAGAGAGTTGGTGACTATCTCAAGTATCACCAACACAATTGAAACCTACAAGAACCGTCATGATTCCTACTACCACTACTACACACTCATCCATCTATCCATCTATCTATCTATCTATCTATTCATCTATCTATCTTTTTTTTTACCAGTGGGTATCGGTTACGCGATGCTGGAGAACTCTCTCCCCGTGAAGAGTGGGTGAGAAACGTAGAAAAGAAAGAAGAGAAAGAGAGAGTCACAGTCAGAGAAGGGTTTAGGAAAAACGTGGTTGGAGTTGGGGGTGGAGGTGGAGGGGGTAAGGGGACCGAAGCCGCGCGCGGCAGACCGACTTTTTAATATCCAGGGATGATCTGTAGCTGCGGGATGCTGCGTCAGCCGCTGTCATTGTTATACGCCTGGACCTCTTCAGCACAATGACAATTTCTCTGGTTTTATTCTCCGCTAGTCACGGTGCTACTCCTCCACCCGCTACACCCCTCATTCTACCCCCTTTACTCCCCCCCCCCTTACTCCCCTTTGCCTTCTTTTACCCCGCCCAACCAGTTTCCGTCTCACGTATTACCGTGCCCTTTACTACGCCCTCTTTCTTCCTTTCTCTCCCTTCCCCAACCAATTCCACAGTTTTCTGTCTTTTTCCAACCTTTGCTTGTGTTTCTATCTATCATTGTTATCGCTTATGTTACTCGTCTTCCTATGGTGAAAAATCTTGAAATCATCTTCTTTTCTATGATTTCTTAATCTGGAACTTTCTTTTATTTCATTGGTAAAATTCATATACTCGTTTTCTAGTTTGAAATATTCGTTTCAATAGTTTGGAAGTCTCTTTTTGTGGCTATGTGTGTATTTGTGTGTGTTTGTGTGTGTGTCTACAAGATTTATTGGAAAAGTGTTATTTTTATAGGTCAGAGATTATTTTGTTTATTAGTTTGATATTGTAATTATAATTGTTTAATAAATTAAAGTATACTTTGAGTAAGATTTATGAAGAATAGAAAAAGGAAGAGAGAAAGAGTATATCTCGAATCAATCAATCAGATTTAAACACAGATACAATCTATTCATGAAAGTTAATATATTTGAAAAAGTTAAAGACAAAGTACTCGTTTCGTAATGGAGTCAAAGAAAAACGAATACAAATATCGCTCAGGAGAAATGGTACATCAGAAAAGCAACCATTCACCTACCAAGTTCGGTTACTGGTTATAGGAATATGTAAGAAGAAGAAAAGAAAAAAAATAAGCAGTGAAAAGAAAAGGAACAAAAATAGAAGACAGCAAGAGCAGTAGCAGCAGCAGGTTATGTGTGTGTGTGTGTGTAACGGTGTTGGGTTTTCGTGGTTTTCTAAGTTTAGGTTTGGGTTTGGGTTAGGGCTAAGGCTTGTGTAGAAAAAGACAAGATCGGCCCTTTCGCGGCACTCGGCTGGAAGTCATAACGGTGATAGACTGGCATCGGTGCTATCCTTCATGCAGAGAGATTCATGTCTCTCTGTGTGTGTATGTGTGTGTGTGTATGTGTGTGTTTTACTCAACACACATATTGACAGAGTAGGAGAGAGTGTAAGAGAAAGTAGGAGAGAGATATTTGCCAGTGGTGTAAAGCTGGTGGTTGTACACATAGCTCGTTCGTACGAAGGGCACCGTCGCCTTCAACCCCACGGGATCGGGTAATAGATTTATTGGACACCCGGTACATGGGATATAGATATGGATGTTATAGACCAAACCTTCCTCTACCTCCCAGTCAGAGATACAACTTCACCACCAACACCAATTCAACACTAGCACCAGTTTCACCACCAGCATCACCACTAGACGAGTAGACGCCTATCAACCCCTCCTCGCAAATACAAATGGCACATCTAACTTTATGAAACCTACACCACAACACGACCACTACCATTACTTGTTCAAACTACCTCAAAAAGAAACACCTTTCTAAAGATTGTTCCTGTTTCTGTTTGAAAACTGGCTCCTAAGGTCAAGTTCGATTATTTCAATGATTTTATCAACACTTTCAACTATGAAATGCATCTTTAATATCAAACATTTTGTCAATGAAGTTCTGTTCTATTGGACAACCATAAAGATTCAGAATATTTTGTTATTTAAATGATTGGACAATAGGAATACTTTTAATATCCTACAGAAAATAACTGACGATTTCACTGGGATAAGCTTAAACAGAAAGAGGGAAAGGATTGTTGTTGTTGTTGGAAGAGGGAGTGAGAATGAAGATTAAGAAGAAATGGAATAGTTTCTATGATGTTTAGGGTTTAGTAATGACATTTAGTTTCGGAAATTAGAAACGTTATCTAACATTTCTAATCTCTCTGTGGCTATTCCACGACTCGTAACCATCATCAGTTTAGAAGCTTTTTACGATCGTAGGTAGTTGTTCCTCGAAGAAATGTTCCTTCAAGCTTATAATAATGTTACTTAGAGTACAATCAACTAACAAAATCTTCATTTTCTGCGTTACCTCACGTTTCTCGATTTCAAAGTTCTTCTCTTAGTACATTTCATCTTCCAACAAGGTTACTACCAACATTTTATATATTTTATATTATTCAATCTCACGTTTGACCTAGATTATTCCTCGATGTTGTACAAACTTGATTGTAAGAATTAAAAAAAAACAACAAAAAGAGTACCTAAAGAAATAAGAATTGTAATCAATAATAGGAATGTCCTTGTCGTCCAGGGGAATCATTATTACGAGAATAGTGAGCCAGTTATAAATAGAAACGAAAGGAGGATATCGATCGAGAAAGAAGAAGAAGAAGAAGAAGAGGAAATAAAAAAATACAGAAAGAATAGTAGAATTGAAAATCCCTGTGGCAGTTGTTATTTATCTAAAAGACTACATCGAGATTGGTAAAGAACGATCGTTCAAAGTACAGCTGCTTTTCTGTAGCAGGTAAGTGCACGTTCTTTCTCTGTCTCTCTCTTTCTGATGCATGCGTGTGCATTCGCAACTAGGATGGAAAAGAAGGGATGATGAGGGGGGGGTTGTAGTAAAGAGAAATGTTGGTGGAGGGTGGTATTGGTGGTGACGATGGTGGTAGTAGTAGCTCGTTGAAAGGGCTGGTTTTGATTAGCTCTGTAGACAATACCCACTCTCTGATACCGTTGTGATTCTCTTTCTCTCTCTCTCTCTCTCTCTCTCAGTGTGTCCCGTCGACCACCTCCTCCTCCTTCTCCTCCTAGTCTTCATCCCTTCTCGGTTTCACCTTCGCCGCAGCAAATGCACCAACAGCAGCAGCAACAGCAACAGCAGCAGCAGCAGCAGCCACTTTGTACGCCGACTGTTTTGTGTCTGACGAACAATAGGCCTGCACCACTGACAGTGCACTACTACTACGACTACTACTACGACTACTACTACTACTAGCATCATTACCACCACCGCTAGTACCACCACCAATAGTATCAGCAGAGAAACCCAACGATCCTTCATTCCCACCACATCGCAGAATTCGCGCATTCCTATCATCGTCATCGACTCGTATACAAGCACGTCCTTTAACTAGAACGGTGGGTGGTTGGCTGGTTTGTTGGTTGGTTTGTTGGTTGGTTTGTTGGTTGGTTGGTTGGTTGGTTGGTTGGTTCCTCGAACGATATGTTTTCTAACAAAACTGAACTAGAAGAGAAGAACAGAAGACATAGACCCTTTTGCTAGTTACTACTTGATTTCCTATCTATCGTATTTAATACACCGTGTATACTAGACGAGATCGTGTTCGCGATAACTTTTGCGGATACACCCAACCAACATCTTTCATACCCACCCTACTCCACCCCAATCCCACCCTTTTGATTCCTCACACATATACAGACATTATCTTCATCAAACATCCCTTCTCCTTGGTTGTCCTACGTTTCCTTCAACGCACGAGGTGTACCCTAAAAGGGAAACGGTTGTGTTTACGTGCCCGTTCCCGACTTTGTTCCAGACTACGTCTTCATCGTAGTAGTTCGTTCCTTCTTCGATCTAATTGCATATAATGCCGGAGTATATCGTTCATGTGTGCCATTGTCATCCTACGTTGTCATTGCCAGACACGGTAAGTCTTGCGTGGTAATAATATACATGTATATATGTATTTATGTATGTTTGCTTATAATAAATATACGTGTGTTACATGTAACTCAATAATTGATGACACTTTTTAGATTAAAAAACAAATCCCTGTTACAATTAAGAAAAGGATCCATTCAAAGATCTAACTGTTTTGTTTTCTTCCTACCACCTTCCTACCTCTGTTTGCTAATTTAAAAAAAGTATCATTTAAGATCACTCAGTGTGATGGAGTTTAATTCATTCATAATCATAAAATGTTAATAAATTATATCAAAAAATAATTCAAAGACTTCTACTTCTTTATTGGTCATAAAAAAAATGTTTAAACACTGACCATCACACAGAAGATAATCTTCCTAATAGTCGAAGAACCTTTTCCATCTATTAGAAATGAAATAATAATATTTAAGTTTAAGTTCTATTTAGAGGAAGAGAATTCTATTTGAACGATAGGAGTTTAGGGTGTTGGGTATTGGATAGTTGGAGTTGGAGATGTGTTTGGAAAATAGAAACGAGAAGCATTTACCATAATTGATACGACTCAGAAACGTATAATACATACACGCGATTGCACGAATAGTAAATGGGTTGGTTGGTGGATGAGTGGGTGGATGAGTAGGTGGAGAAAGTAGCAGCTAGCAGCCTGCCACGGAAATTAATACGAACTTACTTAAGACTAAATGCAAAGTTACACCAGCAAAGATTTCGTAGACGCCTAGGACCCATTCTTTGGTAGGGTTGCCTATTGTTTCAGATTTCCAACTGTGGTGTAACCACCACTACTACAATCATCATCAGAATCAGTGTCACAACTACTAACATTCACCTAGCTATGATACTTTACCCCCCCTTTACCCTAACCCTTCCCCTACCCCTTACACCACGAACCTAACGTTTCCCGTCTTTCTCGGATTTTAATTTTCTCTCCTATCTTCGCGATACGGGATACGGCTTGGATGAAAGGGAGCTTATCTGGTTGCGTCGCGTGCAACGCAACCCTGGTATGCGTCTACGCATGTATCTGTGTGTGTGTGTCTACCATGTATGTGTGTGTGGGTATAAACGTGTAGTATGTAGGAGGAATGTTGCTACGAGAACGTTTGAACGAGTAAACAAAGGACGAAAAAAGTAGAAGAAGAAGAAGAAAAATGGACAAAATAAAACCATGGAAACAATTTCATGGGGGTTGATGTAACTCTGGTGATGATGGTGGTAGTGGGGTGATGAGATGGTGGTTTCATTTTTTTTTTATTTTCATTTTCCCATACCAAGTCCACTTAACTATGCATTTCTTTCGTATTACAATCACAGTGTATGTACCTCTGTGTATATGTGTGTGTGTGTGTGTGTGTGTGTGTGTGTGTGTGTGTGAAATGGGGTTGAGGGATATAATAAAATGGAGAAATAAAATAATTACGATGTGTATATAATTGTTTGAGTTGAAAAGAAATAGAAACAAAAAAGGAGATAGTAGTACGAGTGAAAGAGAAAAACAAAATACACCGACGAGGATCAGGGATGATGAGTAAAGGTGGAATGAGTTTGTATGGGGTTGTATGGGGTTGTATGGGGTATATAGGGATTTGGTCGGTAGCACCCTTCCGTAGTTGCACTCGATTGGAAATTACTCCACCTCCTCTATTTTTTTTCTCATTCCTTTTCACGTGGTGAAAAGAATAAGTAGGGAATAGCATTGAAACATTGATACTCATCCCCAAATCAACCCTTTACTTACCTACCCCTGTATTTATTGATACAACCCTGTTTTCTAGGTGTAGTAACGAATGCAAATGCGATATTTGGTTCCTTTTTTTTTTAACATCGAGGATGAGAAAAAAAATAGAAGAAGAAGAAAGAAGAGGTGGAGGAAGAGGAGGAGATGTGTGAGATGATCGATTTGAATTTAATTAAAAAATATTTAAACCAGAACGTAGAGGAATATACGTCTAGGTTCTCATCCACAACCACCCCTACCATCCACCCTCTCTTCTACCCCTCTCTCTCTCTCTCTCTTTTATTTAACTGAAGTAAATATTAGACGATACGTGGAAGAGCATCGGAGGCAACATTCCGCGGTTAATTTCCTTGACGTGTCGCAACGTAACCATCACGTGTGCATGTATGTAATTTTAATATTAGTGGTAGTAAGCATGAAAAATAAAAACTAAAAAGGGGTTTTACAAACTCACTCTCTCATTCTCTCACTCACTCTTTCTCTGTTTTTTTTTTTTCTGTCGAGTCGAGTTGCGAGAGAATGAAGGAACATGGAAACTAACACATATTTAAATACACACATTTATACACATTTATACTCACACTAATGCATCGGCCTGGTTGTGGATAATCGTGCAAAAGTAAAATTAAAAATTGCATTATCGTGCCGGGACCATAATGAAGGGTTTCCCTTAATGTGGCCGAAAGGCACGTTAAATAAACTGGCACGCGCGAATCCTTCTCCACCCTTTTACACCTCTTCTTCGTTTTTTTTTCTTTTTTCCTTCGTTGAGCTTTCTATCCTATCTACCCTTTCATATACACACATAGATATATTTATACATGTGTATTATACAGTCGTTGATATCTGTTTCTCGAAAGGAATTAAAGTTAAATTCAGTTTAGAAGGTGTGTCATTGTTTTTTTTTAATATTATTGATAATATATGTATTTGTATTTTATTTTATTTATTTATTTAAAAAATAGGAAGATAATTTAAAGAGTGGAGAAGGGAAATGTAGAAAAATAAATATTTTTTTTTGAGAAGAAATATATTTTTTATCTTTGTTTTTTAAAATAATTTAATGTATGAGGTTGGTGGGAAAAGTGTTGGATTGTTCTACTGAATTGTGGATCAAAGTATTTTATTTTATTTATGAAATAATAATTCTTAGAAATGTACTTTTGTTTCTTGAAATATTATTGCAATTTGTATTAGTATTTTATTTAATTTAATAAATAAATTTACCTTTGTTTCTCAAAGTATTTTAATGTATGAGGTTGGTGGGAAAAATGTTGGATTATTCCACTGAATTGTGGATTAAAGTATTTTATTTTATTTATAAACAAATAATTCATAAAAATGTACTATTATTGCAATATATATTAGTATTTTATTTAATTTAACAAACAAATTTACCATTGTTTCTCAAAATATTTTAATGTATGAGATTGGTGGGAAAAGTGTTGGGTTATTCCACTGAATTGTGGATCAAAGTATTTTATTTTATTTATGAAAAAATTATTCTTAGAAATGTACTTTCGTTTCTCGAAATATTATTCAACATATATTAGTATTTTATTTTATTTAACAAACAAATTTACCATTGTTCCTCAAAATATTTTAATATATTGGATTAGTGGGAAAAATGTTGGATTATTCCACTGAATTGTAGACCAAAGTATTTTATTTTATTTATGAAAAAATAATTCTTAGAAATGTACTTTCGTTTCTTGAAATATTATTGCAATATGTATTAGTATTTTATTTAATTTAATAAATAAATTTACCTTTGTTTCTTAAAGTATTTTAATATATTGGATTAGTGGGAAAAATGTTGGATTATTCCACTGAATTGTGGATCAAAGTATTTTATTTTATTTATAAACAAATTATTCTTAAAAATATACTATTATTGCAATATATATTAGTATTTTATTTAATTTAACAAACAAATTTACCATTGTTCCTCAAAATATTTTAATATATTGGATTAGTGGGAAAAATGTTTGATTATTCCACTGAATTGTGAACCAAAGTCCAATTATTTTTTCCCACCAACTAAATATATTTGTACTTTATTTAATTTATAAAAAAACAGATAATACAAACCTACCTTTGTTTCTTTAAATATTATTACAATATATATTAATATTGTATTTTATTTATAAAACAAAAAAAAAATAGAAAAAATAGTGAAGCATGCAACATTGTTTCTTAAAAATATTCTTACAATATATATTCCTACTTTATTTAATTTATATAAAAAAGAAAGGTGGGAAAGAAATTAAAGAACAAAAATTAATGATTTTTAATTAATTAATATTTGCCAAGTGGGAAATAGGGAATATTTGAAGTTAACTTTCCTTCCCTCCCACACCCTATAACCCATACAACATATCTATGTACCACATTTCATATTTGACGATCGATAAATAATAATAACAACAATAACAATAATAATAATGTATCACATATAAACCATTAGGCGTCTTAGTGAAAACGTGTTTCATAACGAATTAAATGAGCGTAACGTGTACACTAGAGAGAAAATGAACATGTGTGCACGTGTAGAAAAGAAGAGAGAAGGGTTGGTTGGTGGTGGTTGTGTAGGTGGAGGAAAAGGAGTGAAGGGGGGAGGTGGGGGTGTGTGGAGGGGGTGAAACGGGACGTCGAGCGTATTGGATTTGTTCATACGGGCGTTCTCTGCGGCGGCGAGAGAAAATCCGACTTCGCGTGGAATTTTTTAATTAGCAAAGAACTTGGGTAAAAAAAAAAATAGAAAAAAATTGAGAGTGTGTGAGAGAGAGTGTGAGATAGAAAAAAAGAGAAAGAGAGAAAGAGAGAGAAAGAGAAGTCGATGCGACACGATGGCCCGTTACGCTCAACGAATAAAGTTGTCGACGTTCGAAGGTACTTTCCGCATGGACGGATGCGGGCAGGCTGATCGAACGACACGGAAACGTGCTTGCTTGCTTGCTTGCTTGCTTGGTTGGTTGGTTGCTTGGTTGGTTGTTTGTTTGCTTGCTTGGTTCCTCTTGAAACGATGTGTCGTCTATCATTGAAAGAGATGGAAGATCGTTGTAGGACGAGTGTCATCGTTAGAAAAAGAAGAAACAGTTTCCGATAAAAAAATTCGTGAAATAGTAATAATAATAATAGTAATGATGGTAACACATATGGGTAGGTAGGAGGAGTTAGGAAAAGGGAATGAAGAAAAGACATTTTTGTTGGTTTAATTAATAAGTTTGTACGAGTGTCATCTATCGTTTGTAGATTATCGTACGAGGAGTTAGGAATGAATTTAATGAGGTATTGTTTGATTTGTTAAGAGAGAAAGAGAGAGAGAGAGGAAGAGAGAATGAGAGAATGAGAGAATGAGAGAAGGAAGTTATTTTTGGGTTGAATTATTTTTGTATTCGAGTATAGTTGTTAGGAGTTGTTGTATCAAGGTTTGATCTACATTTGATATGTTTGATTGAAGACTAGTTAATGGTAGTTGGAATTTTTCTTGGTACTTAAATATATATTAATTATATATTTAAATAATTAAAATATATATTTATATATTTATAATAAATGTATATTAGAAAATATATATTTAGTTGTTGCATCAAGGTTTGATCTACATTTGATATGTTTGATTGAAGACTAGTTGGTTGTAGTTGGAATTCTTCTTGATACTATAAATATATATTAATTATATATTTAAATAATTAAAATATATATTTATAATAAATATATATTTAAGTATATATTTAATATATATAATAAATATATGTGTAATAAATATATTTTAATATATATAATAAATATATATGTATAATAAATATATTTTAATATATATAATATTTATTTAAATATATATTTTCGTGAATTAATAATAATAACAATAATAATAATAATAATAATGCTAACAAACATCGGTCAGGTAGGAAGGTATCTATTTGAGATTATTTTGGTCCCATTATAGTCCCATTTTGATCCCTAGGACTATTTTGATCCAATTTTATTGCATCAAAGTTTGATCTACATTTGATGTTCGATTAAAAACTAGTTTACTAGTAATTGGAATTTTTCTTGACAATAAATATACTAATTTTTAATAGAATTGTTAAAACCCCTTCTTAATATATACAACGTCATCAAAAATTATTTATAATTACCTTCAATAATTCAATTCTATCAGTTTGTCAAATAAGAAATAGACCAAATTTTAATTGTGTGCATTTTTCGCTTCATTTCATACTAGACAATCCTAATATATTCCTATTTCAATAATAATCAAACCAAAAACAAAATAAATGTTTTAAGATAGAAGCAATTAAAATCAAGTTGCCTGATACCAAAAATGACAGATTTAAAAAGTCATTACAGTATCATTTATTTTAATGTTGACCATTAAACACATCTCATCGTATTGCTTATTTTTTTTCTCTTATCCGGGATGTTTTTTTTTTCAACCCGTAGTTTAGGATAACAGTAGTTTAAAGAAGGAAACAGTGAAAAAAAGAAAAAAAAGGTATAAAGGATATAAGAGGAAGGGATGAACTAAACAAATTCCGAGTTTAAAGTCATAGTCATTTAACACAGAAATGGGGTGTTTCGGGGGTTGCTGAAGTTTTATCAGGATCTCGTACGACATTATGCTAGGGTAAGAGAGGTAGAGTGAGGGGGATAAAAGAGGGGTTTTTAACAGTGTCGTAAGCCCATTACGCGTGGCGCCACCCTCGTTCACCCCGGGAGCATGGACAACAACGACGTGTAACATCGTACAGGGTTGCTTGTTTCACTGAGATAAAGATGGTAGTGGGAAGGGGGTGGTGGGGGTTGAGATCTGTTCTTCTAATACTATGAACCCTAATATAAATTTACCAATGCATGGTTTATTTTTTTTTACATTCTTTAGGCATGTTTACACGATCGTACACATAATCCACTTAAATACTAATTATTTTTAATATCTTCATAAAATTATTTATTAATTATTAATCATAAATTAATAATAATAATAATAATATAACAATTTTTAATATCAAATTACATCCATTATTATATTAAATATGAAATGGAGCAAATTTCAATTTGATTTAGTCCATTTTTTGCTCCATTTGATACTTGACAATCTAATAATTGTCAAATTAATTAAAACAAATATTTCTTGTTTTGTTAGAAATAATTAATACGTGTTAAAAGAACTAATATTTGAAAGAAAGTACAACTTAATCTTTGTGGGGCCGTATATTTCTATTTCTTTAAAACATTGCAACAAAATGTATCGAAGAAAAATATTCTAAAATATTAAACAATTCTAAATATTAATAAAAGTAAACAGAGTGATGATGATGAGAGGAAGGGGTTGAATCTACACTACCATGTAAGCCAGGGTAATGTCTGCATACCGGCCGATATAACCCAAAAGGGAAAGGTTCTCGCGTCTCGAATCATTCACGCCTTGGACGAGGGGTGCGCCATAAGCTTCACCCAAAAGGTCCATACTTGGACGCATGCTTCCATACGACTACGAAGTCCATAATACATGTGTGTATGTATGTGTGTGTGTGTATGTATGTGTGTGTGTGTGTGTATGTGTGTGGGGTACAGGTACACATACAGAAAGATGAGATGGTTAGGCGAGTTAGCAAGCTAGCGAACAAACTGTCCAACTAGTATGGGTGTTTCTAGATATCTCCATGTAAGTATGCTAAACTGTATAAATGCATAGGTGTATGTGTTCGTGTATGTGTGTGTGAGTAAAAGTGAGAGAGAGTGAGTGAGAGAGTGAGAGGGTAAA
Organism: Mischocyttarus mexicanus; assembly: GCA_023678845.1. NCBI lineage: Eukaryota > Metazoa > Arthropoda > Insecta > Hymenoptera > Vespidae > Mischocyttarus > Mischocyttarus mexicanus. The sequence goes on along the minus strand of JACGTP010000203.1, from coordinate 9,065 downwards.
ATGGGGGAGAGAGAGGGGTTCGTCTTCACCCCTTCTACGACCGTGGCAACGCTGCGATGGTCCATGGGCGCAGCGATCAATGCCACCGTCGGCTCACTATGATTCATCCCCCACCATAAAAGACCGTCGTCATGGCGACAGCATCCCTCTAGCATCCCTCTAGCATCCCCACCAAGGGACAGTTTGTCCAGTTGGTGGGGTAGTCTATCGAAAAGCCACGAAGGGGTAACCCCTTTTCTCTCCCTTTTTCTTTCTTTCTCTGTTTTACTCCTGTCCAAGTTACGTTGCTGCAGCAAGGAATTCCTACCTCGAACCACTACCACCACCACCCCTCTTCCCTCTTCTTCTTCCCACTCCTCGATAGTCTTTCTCTGTCCTGTTTAAGAAGGGTAAGCGAGAAATGGTAAGGGATTTTCACCCTCTCGTTGAGGATCCTACGCGTGATCTGTCAAGGGTCAGGTGGGTCATTCCAGGTGACTCGGACACTGGCCAGTTCTTCTTCTTGCTTTTCTTGTTCTTGTTCTATGGTTTAATGGACAACACGGTTTTACGTTTAGGTTTATGGTGTTTTTAGTCATTTGTTAGATTTTTCTTAGGTTTTTGTCTTTGTTAATTTATTTAAATATTATGGTCCAGTTGTTGTTATTCTGCTTGTAGGGTTTAAAGTAGAACACAAGTTTAGGTCTATGGTGTTTGAGTAATTTCTTTGATATTTTTCTTATTTTTTATGGTTTGTTAATTTATTCAAATATCTAATTGATTTCTTCTTCTATTTCCTATGGTTTAAAATACAACATAAGTTTAGGTCTATGGTGTTGTAGAAATTTCTTTGATAAGTTTCTTAGATTTCATTTCATTTATTTGAAGTAATTATTGTAAAGTAGATAAAGTATAATAGATATTTGTAATTTGTTTAAAGATTAGAAGATAGTATCGATGTTTGGTATATAATATACACCATAAATCTAAATAACACGTCAACGTGTATATGTGTGTATGACAGATAGTACATCTTTACTTTCTCATAAGTTTCTGTTAGGAAAGTCGGTAAGATTGATCTTTGCTATGCCGACGAAGGCCAACTTTGCTAGGATATATAAGAAAAGTATATATAAAGATAAAGAGAAAGAGATGCTTGTGAAATGGAAGGGAGTAGGGGTAAGGGAAAGAGGAAAAGGGGAAGGTGAAAGGAAGATGGGTCAGATGGAGAATGAGAGAAAACTCGATCCTACTGTAAATCGAATTACCCAGCCTGTTGAAGATAATGATATTTATGCGTGTCAAGTGTACGATATGTGTTATCATTTTACCCATACATATACACACAGATAGGTATGAATAACATTTGTTAAAAAAGAATAGAAGAGCACAAAATGATAGAAACACCCTAAACAGGGACGGGAAGTTTGAACCCTATAACCCCCATAACCCCCATAACCCCCATAACTCCCATAAATTTATCCTCTCGTAAATTTGATAAATGAATAAATGTCATATCTTTTCTAAATCCTGATTTCTAAGCAAAGAGAAAAGGGAAGAGGAGGAAGAATACAAGTTTTGTTTCATTAATTAATGACTGATTGAGGATAATTCAATTAAAGAAGGTCATCCCGTATGTGGTCAACTAATGGTAGTTTATTTTTTTTTTTTGCATTAATTGAGTCTTAAATATGTTCAGATTAATCTGATTAAATGATTTTTATGATACTCGAAGTTGTAAAAGAATTGCAGCTTTTAGAAGACTCAGGTGGAATATTAAAGTTCTAATCGTACTTTTGAATCTTTAAAGGTGTCGTGTGATGGGTTGAACAAATCAAATATTTTTTTGTTTTGCAGTAATTGATTCTTAAACATGTTTAGATTAATCTGATAAAATAATTTTTCCAATACTCGAAGTTGTTAAAAAATTACAGCTGTTAGAAGACAGAAATCATAGAAACACTCTAAAAAACCTTGTTTTTCAAGATTACTCTCTTCAAAGTGTTGTAACTCATATTCTTATAAAGATTCATCCTTGAAAATTTTTTCACACACTACCAAAATATTAATAAACATCTCATAAAAAATTCAAACTTCTATCATTTTATAGATCGTCAAAAAAAATTCTTAAAGTATGGTTAAAAATCTTGCTATCAAACAAGGTGACCCAATGAAACTTGGTTCTTGTCTCTTTCCAATCAACAACAACAACAACAACAACAAATTATTAAAATATTCTCATATACATTAAAAAGAGAGAGAATTGATACACGAAACGAGAAACGCGGGTAGAGTAAAAGCTTAGGGTTGGTTGCTGCTGCTGATGCTGAGCCACAGGGTCTCGAGCACGAAGTTTTCACATTGTCATTTGGGAAAAAGGTAGAGGAAAAAAGAAAAAAGGGGCGAAAACTAAGAGTAAAAGAGAAAGAATGTATGTGTAAGTCTGTGTGTATGTGTGTGTGAGCGAGTGTATAAGAGAAAGAGAGAGAGAGAAAGAGAGAAAGAGAGAGAGGGATAGAAAACTCGAGGTGGACCACTAGGATTCATCCCCACGAAGGTAACGTCTAGCATGCAGGGGTAACCTCGGTGGTGGGAATATTAAGGGGAAGATTCGAGGGGTGGGGGAGCTATATAAGACCGGTGCGAGGGGGGGAGAGTTCAGTTCGTTCAAGAGAAGCGTATCGGAGATATCGTTTTTAGTTGAATTCGAGGTTTTAGTCGAATCCGAGTACACCAACGAAAAAGATCCATTTGTTAAACTATTCTTACACCATACAGTTTTTTATTTTTTTTCATTCGGGGTTCACCGTCAACTATTCGATACTTCTATCTATTTCTTTGAATATTTTTCTTATCAAATTAATTTTGTTTATCGCAAATATTTGATATTTTATAATCACGGTTTGCCTTATTTGCGAAGTAATATTCAATCAATTCCGAGGTTCGTATTATTTGCGAGATATTTTATCGGAGAGAATAAATTCCAAGGTTCGTCATCGTCATCATCGTCATCATCGTCATCGTCAGGGTTGTGAAGAGAACGCGAGGATGATTCTGAAGGTGTTTCTATCTCACTCGAGCAGATCTATTTCTATTTTCCTCCTGTTGGAAAATGTCACAGCATACTTCAATGTAAGTACTTTGTAGATAATATTTATTTGAATATTTGATTATGGTAGAATTAAAAAAATGTGTTAGAGTTTTACACTCGAATCGTGGTTTAATATTTTTGACCAATTTTTTTTTTTGTCTATCAGTCAAATACAGGGGGGGTTATGGTTTTGGTTATTTAATGGAATTTTGTGGAATATGGTTTTTCAAATAGATAAGATAGTTTTATCTTGATTTTTATCTAGTTTGAAAGTTTTATCTATCCGTCTCTTTCTCTACGTCTCTTTCCCTGTATCTGTCTCTCCCTCTCTCTCAGACAGTCTCTCGCACTCTCTCAGACACTCTCTCGCAGTCTCTCACACAAGTATCGGTCGTACGGGATCGATCGGTTCACGATGAAAAGGGATTACCTCGTTCGTAACGTTCGGTGCGTATGTCGAAAGCTTCCTACCTTTTTACTTTTTTTTTTTTTATTTCTCTCTCTTTCTCTCTCTCTCTTTCTCCCATTTCCTATTTCTGTCTCTTTTTCTCTCTCTGTGAAATAACTGAACGGTGAATTTTTAAATTAGATAATGTAATGTAACATATTTGGTTTTGAAATTTCTATGAAGAATTTTTATCTTATCTTGGGGTTTATTTATTTTTATTTTTAGGAGGTTTTATTTGGGGGTATAGAAAGATAGAATTAAATATAGAAAATTGGTTATAGAATTGTATTTAATATTTGGGGTAATTAAATTAATGTAGATAGTGGGTAAGAAAATTATTTTGGTTGTAAAAATACATTTATTTTATTTAATGTGTTTTCTATTATTTTTTGTGTACGATTAATCTCAAAGTTAAATCTCAATTTAAAATATTTCAGTTTAGTATCAGAAATGATAGATAAATTATTATAAACACGTGTTAATGTAAATGATTCTCGCGTTTTTTTGAATTTTATTTTATTTTATTTTATTAAATATGTTTTCTATTATTTTCTGTGTACGATTAATCTCAAAGTTAAATGTCAATTTAAAATATTTCAGTTTAGTTCTAGAAATGACTTTTAAATGATTATAAACACGTGTTAATGTAAATGATTCTCGCGTTTTTTTGAATTTTATTTTACAACGTTTAATTTGAGGATACAAAAAGGTATAATTAAAAATGAAAACTTATTTAAATAATTATATTTAAAAGTTGAAATAATTAAATAAATAAATAAAATATCTTATTGAATATATATATTTTCTAAATTTGCAATTATAAATCAAAAATAGTATTTAAAATAAATTAAAAATATAAAATGAATATTAAAATCTACGAAATAAATATTGAAATTAATTTTGTAACTTAAATTTAATAAATAGAAATTCTATATTTCTCTATTCTCATTTCTAAAATGATTCATCTCGAAGAAAAAATAACCACAATCTCAGAAATTTCATTTTCATATCAGAAATAAATTTATCAATGTTTAAAAATTAAAAACATATTTAATATTCATAAATATAAAATACTTCAACCATCAAAATTAACTACAATAAACACATTTTTTATTATCGATTATTTGAATAACTAATTTTCAAAATGTTTCTTTACAAATCCACAAAATACAAACCACCTTGTCCTTAAACCATCAAAATTAATAACAATAAACAAATTTTAATTTAAATAATCTTTTATTATCGATTATTTGAATAACCAATTTTCAAAATGTTTCTTTGCAAATCCACAAAATACAAACCACCTTGTAGGTAGGAATTTATTTGTATTTTTCTTTTTCGAGGTTCTTGGTTTCCCTTTTACCTCTCTCCCTCTCTTTCTCTCTCTTTCTTTCTATCTTTCACGCGTATATACATAAGCGAATTATTTTTAATGGTCCTCTTGGTTGTCGTCGTCATTCTTCCACTCTTCTACCAAGTTCTTCATCTTCTCTCGAGGTTTTTTCTTTTTCACATAAAAAAAAAATAAATAAAAAAGTATCTCTCGAAAGAGAGTGTATATGTGTGTGTGTTTCGCGAAAAAGCTTGTTTACAAATTGGTATACTTTGAGAACGACACGACCACGACACAACCATGAAGAAGAAGAAGAAGAAGAAGAAGAAAAAGAAGAAGAATAAGAAGAAGTGTCTTATGCCATTAAATGGTATCGAGGTCGTTTCTAAAGCACCTTTTTTTTATTTTTTATTTATTCCTTCTTCCACTTGCATATTTATCCATCTGCATTTTATTTTTTTTTTATTAAACAAAGTATATCATACACACACACATGCATATATGCATAAACGTGTATGTATTTTCTAAACAGTCATTAAATTCAATTTAATTTTGATTTTTATTTTGTATTAAGGATTATTTGTTTATTTCAAAGTAACTAACGAAGTTATATTTATATATGAATTATAGTATTTAATATATTAGAGTGTCAAGTATGAAATGGATCAAATTTTCAATACAATTGTATTCATTTCTTTTGCTTCATTTCATATTTGACAATTTATTTATTCATCTATTGGGTTTAATATTATTTTAATTCAACTGAAGGTAGTAATATTGTTTAAAAAGGTTTTTATTTAAATTATGAGAGATTGTTGTTGATGTTTATATTAATTACTAGAATTTTGGTTGATCTGTCGTTTACTTGAACTACTTAATATTGTTTTATTAGTCTTTGATATAAACTACTTGAAATAGTACTCACTCCTAGTTTAGTTATACTACTGAAAGAAATAACATGGATTAAATAAATATTCTAATTTATAAATAAATTATTATTATTACAATATTATTTATATATAATTAATAATATTTTTGAATGAGTTGAAAGAAGGAACAGTATTAGTAAAGTCACTCCTAGTTTAGTTGTATTACTGCTGAAAAAAATAATATGGATTAACTAAATATTCTAATTTATAATAAATTATTATTATTACAATAATGTTTATATATAATTAATAATATTTTTGAATGAGTTGAAAGAAGAAACAGTAATAGTAGAATATCACTCTTAGTTTAGTTATACTACTGCTATAAAAGATAATATGGATTAACTAAATATTCTAATTTATAATAAATTATTATCAATATAATATTTAAATAATTAATAATAGAAACATTTACCACCCATCTATAAATACATACACGTATGATATATTAGATTTCTCAACTATAAAATGTAACAAATTTCAATTCAATTATGCACATATTTTGGCTCCAATTCATACTTGACAGCCTTAATATTTAACATTTTGCCTTTTCGTTAAAGAAAATATATTCGAGGTACCCACGGTGTGATAAAAAAGTTACTCGCCAATGGGAATAGAAAGATAAAAATGTATGAATGAATGAAATAATGAAAGAAAGAGAGAACACCATTCCTAATTAAGTTCATACATCCATGCACGTGTACCGACTGCACATATTTTCTTTTTTCTCACTTCTACGGGTTTTTTTCAACGACAACAAAAACGAAAGATAGAAAGAAAGAATTTATTATGAAAGAATCATACGTTTTAATCAAAACTAGTGTCCATCATTAGCCAGTACATTTTTTCTGCTCATATTTCTGGTAACTTTCTGGTAACACATTTGGAAAGAATTCTTTATTTTCTGAAACTATTCACGAATTGACCTAATTTTTGAATATCTTCGTATGATTGTAAAGTGTTGCTCAGACCAAGTTACGTGTCATTGACCGAAATAACTCAAAAATTGGGTTGGATTACCCAATTCAGTGTTTCCAAATATGGTTTTGACTGAACCCCCAATGTGTGGACAAGCATTGTCATCAAAAAGAATAATTTTGTCGTATTTAGAGTTGTAATAAATATTTATTTCATTTAAAAGTAGATTTTGAACTTTGAATATTATTTTTAATATAACAAAAATATAAATCATAATTTATTTTTAATTTAACATAAAACACCATACAGGATTATTTTTCCCATATGAATTAATATTTGGAGTAAATAAATTGGGGATGTTTTAATCGAAAAAATGAAGAAAATTATTTTTCCAGGTTTAATATTTTCTTTACTGATTCCCTAAAATACCACTCACACATACACACACACACACACACATACACGTACATGTAGAAAAATATACCTGAACGGTATTAACTTTAATGAGGAAACGAAAAACATCACCGATATATAATTCCACGTTATCGTCATCTGTGTATTTCCTACATACACTCAAAAACATCCACACACACACACACACACACACACACACACACACACACACATATATATACTCATACACACAGAAAAAGCATCGTTTCCTTTCTTACTGTTTTCTTTGCTAAACCGCAATCAGAAATATTTCGCATCTCTCTTTCTATTCCCCATACTCGCACACATTTGCACATTTTTACACACAGACACACACACAGACAGACACAGATGTATAGTTTCTATATAAAAAATTGTTTTTTTAACAGGGTAAGAGAGCCCTCTCTTCAGTAACGTTAATTAATACTAATGCGAACGTGCCTCATTAACGGTTTCTTTCATTAAATATTCACACTAGGCGACCGGGTTCTGTATGTCCTTGCTGCATCACATCGATTCAATTGCATTGTGAAAAGGTTGCCAAATGAAAACTTGCCGTTTCATACCTTTTTCATACTCTTCTCTCTCTCATTTTTTTTTGGATCCATGAGAAAGACGTTGCTGTAATTTACAATGGAAATAACCCTAAGATGAATTTCATTTACCTTCACGATAAGTCATTGTATTTTATTATTTATTGTATTTAATATAATACAACCTACTTTGTTTCCGTTGATACTAACAAACCAAAATCAAATACAAAAACAAATTTAGGTTCTTCTTATTCTTTTTTTTTTACTCCAAAAAATTAGTACTCTTAATTATGGAGCAAATTTTCATTTAATTCTATGCATTTTTTGCTCCATTTCATACTTTAGAATCTAATACTATTCATTTGAACCTCCCCTTTTTTTTATATAATTTTTCAAATTAATATTCGAGTTAGTAGATATTTCTCGTTGAATTGTAATCACAAATACGACATTTCTTTCCAATATAATATTCAAAATTTCATTGAAGAAATAACAAACAAGTTTTAAATGAGAGTAGGGAAAATAAAGTTGATAGTGGAGATCTAAAAAGATTGTCCGAGTAAATGGGAAAAGTGTGAAAAAAGGAAAGAAAGGAAGGAAAACATATCCAGAAAGAACATCCCTTTTTTTGTGTGGACCATTAATCTCGTCTTTGTCGGAAAAGAACACTTTTCGGTGTAAAAGAAGAACTCCTTTTTCCCTTTTTCTTTTTGATACTTTAAGAAAAATTTTCCGATAAAATTGTTAGATCGAATCCTTTAAAACGTTCTTATAATAATTTTCCTTTTCCTTCACCCCACCCCCTTCTCCCCTCCTATTTTTATCTCCTTGGTTTCCGAAAGAAGCGGGAAACAGCTTGCCGAATCTCGAATTGTTTGGCGAATTCCATAAACTCTGATCCGAAATTGTTCAATGCCGCAGGCCAGTGAACGATTCTCTTGGCAAATGTAGTTTTCAAAAGACTGAAAGAGAGAAAGAGAGAGAGAGAGAGGATATCATCGATTGATTCTGGTCTCGAAAATATTGAATTCGAGTTTTACGATTATCGTGATTTGTGTGAAAATATTAAATTAAGGTTGGACATTGACCTAGAAATTTCAAATAAAATTTAATCATCTCTCTTGTAAAATCCTACGAATCAAATCCAACGTTTGTAATATTTATTTAAAATATTTATTTAAAAATATCCAAGTTAAATACAATAATGACGATAGAAATAATAATTCAATATTTAATCACAATTTGAAAATATCGATAATTCAAACACCTGTCATTGATTCATTTATTCTTCTTTTCTATATTTAAACGTTAATTTATTCTAATTTATTTGATTAATTTCTTTTCGACTATCGCAACATCCCACCACGATTTTCCATATTATTTTTTCGAAGTAGTAAAACCA
>JACGTP010000202.1:38470-71068 GCA_023678845.1 Mischocyttarus mexicanus | reverse complement strand
TGGAGCAAAAGGCACGATAAAGTTATTTTACTGCACGACAATGCTCGTCCTCACGTGGCGAAACCAGTGAAAACATACCTTGAAACATTGAAATGGGAAGTCTTAACCCATCCGCTGTATTCTCCGGATATTGCCTCTTCGGATTACCACCTGTTTCGATCAATGGCTCATGGTTTATCAGGGAAAAAATTAACATCTTATGAGGATTGGCAAAATTGGATCGATTCATGGATTGCCTCCAAGGACGAAGAGTTTTTTCAAAGGGGTATTCGACAGTTACCTGAAAAATGGGAAAAAGTAGTGGCAAGCGATGGGCAGTATTTTCAATAATGTAATTTTTTACTTTCATTTCAAATAAATCGTTATTTTTTAATTAAAAAACGTTACGAATTAAATCCAACACCTAATAGAATAGACAAACTTAACTTGTCCTAACAAAACTCTATTTATTTCTATTTATTTTCTTTCTAATTCATTTTAAAATCGTCTAGAATTGGGATTGTATAAAAAAAATATGATCGTTTGGAGGATTTAAATCTCGAGATTTATAAGATGTCACTCGTCTAGTCTATTCGATATTATTTTTTCATAGGACAGGTAGATGGTAAAAGAGAGAATTTTTGTCGAAAACTATCATGAAATTGATTTTATTTATATTTTTTTTCTTTTTTATTCCTTTTTATTCTTCTCTCTCTCTCTCTTTTCGTTCAAAAGAGAGGGGAACAAAAAAGAATCAATGCGAAACGATTGAAATCAGAGGCAGTTACGCGTTATTCACTTACATATATCTATATACGATTCAACGCGAGATCGGAAATCCATCGGACGGTTTTCCTAAATTGAGTTTTCTATAACTACGTTCGAAGGAAACGCTATGTCAGGACGCGGTGTCTAGTTCTCCGACTATTCTGAAACCACCACGACCACAACCACAACCATCCCCTCAGAAACTGGTCATTTTTACGAATCCAACTACAAAGTCGTAAAACCTACCAACTTTTCATTGTATCCTTCGTTGACGATGAAAATGGGATTTACACAACTCGATATACACACACAGGATTTATCTAAATGGAAAGAGAGAGAGAGAGAGAGAGAGAAAGAGTGTGTGTAGTATATTATTTCGAAAAACGTATTTTACGAATCGAAACTATTGTAAAAACTGATAATACATATTACGTTTTGTTGGGAAATGGGAATAATGACTCACAAGTTTATAGAAAAAGAGAAACACACTTTTATATATTTTATTATATCGAGTTGAGACGTGATGTCTTTACACTAGCACGGTTCCTAAGGAAGAGGGGTCAAAGAAAGAAATGCAACTGCGTTCATGAGCATAAAATAGATGAAGATTAGGATAGTGTGTTTACATAGTTCGATTACAACCTCTTATAGGGATTTTAGAAAGTGCTAGAATAGGTTTTCAATACGAAAGAACCTTAACGTTCAATCCAACACGTTTAATAAATGTTTTCTTTTTTTCTTGAAATTAAATCCGAGTAGAAATTTGATTTTATTGGTTTTTTTCTCTTCAACTTTTCTACAATGGTTTACTTTGTGTATGTGGCAAAATTTCTCCAACATGGAATCCTCTTGCAATTCTTTCTTAATTAGCTCTGGAGATGGAAGGAAGGATTAGACGACAAATAAAACACGTGGTTGAGTCAGACAGACAGACACGTGGTTGAGTCAAGACAAGAAGTTCCTTTATTGACTCTGAAGGGAAAACCTCTTTCGACGATTTTTTCTATTTTTATTTTTACTCTTTTTTCACTTATTTATTTTTTTGTTTAAAATAGAAGATATTCTCGTTCGTTCGACGACGAAATTCAGTGCATTCATTCATTTAGAACGCACGTACGAGTTTTGTCAATCTTCGAAGGAACACGTTTAACGGTAGTTCTCTCTCTCTCTCTTTCTCGTTTGTTGCAAATTGATTACGCAACGTGCCAGGTCGAGAAACTAAGCTGATTTCTCTGTCACTTCATTCAGTCTTTCGTGTTCTTCAAGAGTTCCTCTTCTTCTCTTCTTCTTTTTCTTCTTTTAATTCTTGTCTTAAAAATATGAAGCCAATCGTGTGAGTAATGAATCCAAAAAAAGAAAAAAAAACTATTTCTTTATATTTAAATAATTATAGAATTTTTTATAAACATATTATATATTAACAGAAAAATATTGTCAGGAATACGATTAAAATGTAAATATTAGTTGTGTACTAAAGGATTTGTTAAAAGAAACATGTATTTATATTTGTTTACATTGTGGTTGTTTGCGTTTGCTCGTTTAGATAGGATCCAGGATAAAGTAACAAAAAGAAATTTGAAAGGATTTAATCCTTGCTTGTTGATAATTGTCTTTTTGTTTTTCCTAAATGCATCTCTACGTAATCTTTTAAAATTTTTTTCACAGCGAGAGAGATGTAATAACGTAAAAGATTATATTCGTTGGATTATTTCGTACTTTTTCTACTTTTTACAAAAGTTAATTACAAACGAAATATTTTATTATTTATGTATAATAATTATTAGTAATAGAAGCAAGCACATGGGGTTATATTAAAAGAAAAACTGTTAGTTAAAAATGTAGAATAAAATTTATTCCTATAAAGGTTTGTTTTTTAAGAAAAATAAGTTGGATAATTTGTTAAGTACAATGTGTATGTATAAAGTCGTAACAAGTTACTTTATTTTACAATTAATAATAACTTGTTTTAAATAATACCAACTAACAACCATAACTATCATTTTGAACAACTTTACTTTCATATTTGTGCTATCAATTTCCTTACTTTTAATGAACCATTGCTTTCTTTACGAAGCTTCTTAATTTTCACTTTCATCAATTAAGTGAGAATTTTCTCTTAACCATTTGAGCCGTTTATTTTGAAAGTGGCATAAATTACTTTGTTTTTAAGTCGATATATTTAAGAGTTTGCGTTTTAACACGATTAAAAATATGGATGCTAACTTTCCAGAAGATTTACTTGTATTTGTTATCTGATGGTACTGATATTTTTCTCAATATAAATAATTTCGTATAAAAATTTAAAAATCAGCACTTTTCATTACGGTAAAGTGAGTTAAGCCACTTTCAAAATTAATAGTTTAGAAAAATGACTGAAATATATTAATTTTGTCCGACGTATTTTACTGAAGTGATGTTTTGAAAGGACAGTGATTTACTAAAATTGTTGAATAAATTACATATATAATAATAATTTATACCATCAACATATTTAATATAAAGGTTTGATTGAAGTATTTTTTATTTTAATATTCATAAAATACAAAAATAATTAGTACATTTTGAAAGTAATAAGTATAAGTAATTTATATGAAAATACATCAGTTCAGTTTTACGAAAATATTTCTATAAAATAATAATGCACATTGGAAGCTACCTAATTCCATAACTAAAATAAGTATGTTTTACCTGATTCGTTGTCTGATAACATCATATAAAAGTAATTTTAATAAAATAATGCTAATTATGTGTACTATATTAGATGTCACTATAATGTCATTTGCAAAACTGCACTATTCTTTTGCACTTATAAAAATAAGTCCAGTGATCACAGCTTTTTTAAAAATACTGAAAATAATTCAAAACAATACTTCACACACACTTATCACACGTTTCTATTTCTTTTGCACTAAGCCCTGCAATTAATTTCATGAGTACAGCGACTTACGCCACTTTCAAAATAAACATGTTTGTTATACCGTTAATTAACAAAACTTCTCACAAACAAATCTCAATAGTTCTCAACTTATTGATTGGAAATTTGTTTTAAATGAAAAGATACTGTTTAATTGTAATTAGTGTTGCTATTAACTCGATTTTTTTTTGAAAAAGTGACTTATGCCACTTTCAAAATAAATGGCTCATTTCTCACAGTTTTTTGTTCATATACCAGGAGTGTAAGTTGAAGTTTGCCGGTTTTACAGTAGGATGTAGGCATTTCTATGATTTGTTATATACACCATTGTTTTCTATTGACATTGTCCTCCAAAAACACCTAAGTCTCATTCTGTCAAAATAATAGCGTCATAGTCGTTTATATCAATGAATATGTCGAGTTTCGTTCCAAATAAAGAGCATTTGCGGAATTCGTTGCTTTTCTTATTTCATCAAAAGAAAAAAGCAGCTGAAGCACATCGTTTGCTAGTAGAAACTTATGGTGAACATGCTCCAGTGATTAGAACATGTGAGACATGGTTTCGTCAATTTAAAAGTGGAGATTTCGATTTGAAAGACAATGCTCTGTGTTTGGTGGGACCAGGATGGTGTGGTGTACCACGAACTATGAAAACCTGGTGAAACAGTAAATACGGATCGCTATCGACAATAAATGATCAATTTGAATCATGCGTTGATCGAAAAACGACCGGAATGGGCCCGAAGACATGGCAAAGTTATTTTGCAACATGACAACGCGCCGTCTCATACCGCTAGATCCGTGAAGGACACATTAAAAACACTTAATTGGGAAATATTATCGCACCCGCCGTACTCTCCAGACCTGGCCCCGCCCGACTTCCACCTTTTCGCATCGATGGGGCACTCACTTGCAGAGCAGCACTTCGTCAATTTTGAAGAAGTTGAAAAATGACTCGTCGAATGGTTTTCCTCGAAAGAGAAAAAGTTTTTTTGGAATGGTATCCATAATTTGCCTGAAAGATGGACGAAATGTGTAGAATCAAATGGTCAATACTTTGAATGAAAATATTTTGAGATTCCCCTAAAAATTATGTGTTTTTTTAACGAAAAAAACCGGCAAACTTCAACTTACACTCCTATGTATATACATACAAATTTTCGATTTGCTTGATAGAAACCACTCTTGATGGTCATTCAAAGATGAGAAAGATTGAGAGTTATTAATGAAGAAATTACTTTTCAGTTTTCCGTCTACGTGTTTCTCATTCTCGTCTCATCATCGAAGAGGGTGATGAGAGAGAAAGAGAAGAGGAAGGGGAAGGGGAAGGGAGGTCTTGCATCGAGTATAGAATCGATCGCAGAATCAATAAGACTTAATTGAATAAACGAATCGAAATTCTCGAAAGACTGTGCTGGGAAAAACGGTTTATTAAATATTTGATGAGAATTCGATTATATAAGAGCAAAGAGGTTTTGAAAGAGGTTAGATTGGTTGGTTGGCAAAAGGGTTGATAGGGTTGGTGAGATAGGTGAGTGGGTGGGTAGGTAGACAGGCAGGCAGTCAGCCAGGTCCTCTGAGAAATATAAATGTGGCTGTTTTTAGTGACGTTTACCCGATTGCCCTTATAACTCGTTGAAAGGACATGGAGAATTATTATTCTGGGATTGTAATTAAGGTGTCTGTTACAGAACGTCTTCCTGTAGATCCTAAGATTATTCCACATCTAATCTTTCGTGGTATTTTATTAACTTCATATGAGATATGTAGATTATTATTAGTTGTAGAAAAATGAGAGATAAAGAATGTATGTGAAAGATAATTAAAGGGTAAGTTTAACAGTACAAGAGTAAAGAAAGAAAAAGGGAAATAAGGAGAGAACAAAAAATATATGTGTATGCATATTACTATATTATATTATATATTATTTTATATATACATATATACTTATTATTATTATATATATATTATTTATTATTTTACATATATATATATTGTATATGTACCATAAACGACTATGACGCTATTATTTTGACAGAATGAGACTTAGGTGTTTTTGGAGGTCAATGTCAATAGAAAACAATGATGTATATAACAAATCATAGAAATGCCTACATCCTGCTAGCGACATCCTACTGTAAAAACCGGCAAACTTCAACTTACACTCCTGGTATATATGAAACGAAGAATAACTAAATAATGAACGACCAGATCGTTCATTTCGAAACGATTATTTCTTCTTTCTCACCTTTATCGTTACTTTTACACGAAAAACGATTTTGATAATAATTATATTCTTTTCCCTATATTCCCTATTACTATGTAACGATCGTAGTTATAACAGAAGGTTACGATTAAGGTATCAAGGGACTAGGTAGATAAAAAGAGAGAAAAAGTATGAGAGAAAGAAAGAGAGAGAAAAAAGAGAAAGAGAAATAATGATCTAAAAATTTGATTAAACTTTTTTTTTACCATTTATATAAATTCCTCGTATGATAATAATTTTAGTAAAATAGTCATCTATTTGAAATATTTGAAATTAGCTTTGACATTTGAATATTCTTTCCTCATTCTTTCACGAATAACGTTATTTTATTTTTTTATTTTTTGTTGTTGTTGTTGACCTATTAAACGTTGTTATTTTTTCTCTTTTTCGATGAACTCTTTATTTTTATAATAATTTCGAATAATATTCGTTAACGAATATACGTGCGTTTTATTATCGGTTTAATTTTAAACAACAATATAGAAATTCTTTCATCACGGATAAAAGTTTTCCTTGTCGATATTATTTTACGTATATATATATATACATATATATATATATATATATATATATATGCATAGGTATATATGTGTATATAAAAACTAAAGAAATAAAAGGAAAAAAAAGAAGATAGAAGAAAAAACAATCAATACCGATATCGGGAATACAGTGTGCAAACACAGAGATTACGAGTTTCGAGGATATACCGTTGATGATAGAAAATTTTTCCCAACCATTGTATCGTTTTACAGAAATAACGAAATAATTTGATCGGACAAATATCAATGAAATTTGCGTCGCGGCGTGTGGAATAATTACATAAGCGTCGTTTACAACGTTTGCAAATGTTTTCCGAAAACAAAAGCTCGGAAAGGCTTGAAATGGGAAACACATCCGAGTGGTGAAGAGAGATAGAAGAAGTGGGGATGGAAAGTGGATTGTGGAATTGAGGTGGAGGGGTAGAAAGAGGAAAAGGATAACTGGTAACACCAATCAGTTAAAAAAATAATTCAATTTGGTTTCTATTATTTGAAAATATTTTTCTAATGCTTTTATTAACGCTTACGATCTCGTACTCGGTCCTATCAAATAATAAGAAATTCAATGAAGAGAAAAAAAAAATAGAAAGGGTGAGAGAGAGAAAGGAAATGAAATTTTCGATAGTGATTCCATTATCATCAATTTCAACGTTCGTCGAGTACCGATCGTGGTGGCACTTGAAACGATTTTATTGCGACTTCACGTTTTTCTCCTTCGTGGAACAACGAAATCCTTTCAATACGAGTCCTCAGAGTTGTTAAGCTTAGAAGCCAAAGCTGGTTTAAGAAGTTCTATCGCTACGTAAAAATCGTACGCGACTATTAACGTGTTTGTCACTTTCTAAAGATTTTGTTTTAAAAAATCAAAGTAAACTTTAAATAAAAATAATAGGAAATATTAGGTTGTCCCCTAAGTTTTTTCCGCGTCGCGCTATGAGTGATTTTAAGTGGCTGTGTTTAAATAAACATGCAGGCTTATCTCTTAGCCGTTTATGACATCAATTTCAGTCGTCCCAGAACTCTTTAAATGTACGTTTTGTTAGTGACAAAGTCTCTTTTACAATTTTTTCTGCACCGTTCAATATGGAGAGCCAAAAGAAGCATTTGCGGCATGTTATGCTTCATTGCTTTAAACAAGGCATTAGTGCTAAGGACACTACAGACGAGATTTGCACCGTTTACGGGAGTAGTACTACGACTATTAGGACCGTTCGCAATTGGTTTGAAAAATTTAGAGCTGGCAATTTTGAGTTGAAAGATGAAAACCGCACCGGCCGCCCAGAAACGACGGATACGGACATTATCTAGACTGTGATCACTAAAATTCCGCAATTTAGTGTGCGCGAGATAGTGGATGCTACTAATATTTCCAAAACAACGATACATAAGCATTTAATCAAGATGGGATATGCGAATCGATATGAAGTTTGGGTTCCACACCTATTGACGGAGACCGGCCTTATGAACCGCGTCTCTACGTGCGATTTGCTTCTCCAGCGACATGAAAGGGATCCTTTCTTAAAGAGGCTGGTCACTGGACACGAGACTTCGATTTTATACCAAAATGTGCATCGAAAACGCACTTGGTCTAAGGAAAATAGACCTTCAACTGTTGCGAAGCCTAGACTTCACACGAAGAAGGTTCTTTTGTGCATTTGGTGAGACTGGAAAGGTGTAGTGTACTACGAGGTCCTTCCTCAAGGTGATACCATCAACTCTGACAAATATTGCAATCAAC
Organism: Mischocyttarus mexicanus; assembly: GCA_023678845.1. Taxonomy (NCBI): domain Eukaryota; kingdom Metazoa; phylum Arthropoda; class Insecta; order Hymenoptera; family Vespidae; genus Mischocyttarus; species Mischocyttarus mexicanus. Next base: position 62,864 of record JACGTP010000202.1, on the reverse strand, counting down.
AGGATCAATTAAAAGCCGTCATAGCAAAAAAACGGCCAGAATTGACGAACCGACGAGACGTCGTTTCTCATCACGACAACGTAAGACCGCATGTTACGTTTGCTGTAAGGCAAAAATTATTACAGTTTGATTAGAACGTTCTAGCTCATCTTCCGTACTCCCCAGACCTTGCTTCATTCGATTATTACTTCTTCTACTTAAAAAATTCTCATTGTGCTAAATCTTTCCTATATATAAGTGAAATAAAAACGCACCTTAATGGATATTTTGCAAATATAATAAGTTTGAACGAGTTTGGAAAGAGGGCATAATGGGGCTTCCTGTGAGATGGAAGAAGATTATAGAACAGAATAGTTAATATATAACATAATAAATTCACCTTAAACAACAAATATCGTGTATTCATTTCGCATTAAAAAAAAAGGGAAGAAACTTATGGGACAACCTAATAAAAACGCACCAAGATGAATATTTTGCAAATAAGTTTGAACTATTTTGGAAAAAGGGCATAATGAGGCTTCCAGAGAGATGGAAGAAGGTTATAGAACAGAATAGTTAATATATAACATAATTAATTCACTTTAAACAACAAATATCGTGTATTCATTTAGCATCAAAAAAAGGGAAGAAACTTATGGGACAACCTAATAAAAACGCACTAGGATGAATATTTTGCAAATAAGTTTGAACAATTTTGGAAAAAGGGCATAATGAGGCTTCCTGAGAGATGGAAGAAGGTTATAGAACAGAATAGTTCATATATAACATAATAAATTCACTTTAAACAACAAATATCGTATATTCATTTCGCATCAAAAGAAAGGGAAGAAACTTAGGGGACAACCTAATAGATCGCATAATATGTGATGAGAAATCAAAATAGTTGTCAAAGTGCAATGAAAGTGATTAGATCATTTTAGATTATTGCAAATCGTTGTAAATAATTGAATAATTAGATAAATAAAAGATAAACAATTGATATTAAATCGTTTTTAGTTAAAATTCATACTCGATTCGCTTTCATTTTCATTTCTTTTTCATATGAATTTCGTACGATATTTGTAGAAAAAGGAAACATAATAAAAAAAAGAAAAATATTTGGATAGAAAGTTATGTTTAATGTTACTTCAGGTTTGAATTTACATTTGTTTCATAGTAATGAGTAGTACATCATGCATATGCATGCATAATCGTTCGTCGCATGTTCCGAAAGCTTTTATTTATTTACGCAAAAGGAAGCTAGGCAAAATCCTCGTCGTATCATTAATCCAACAGGCGTGATACTTGCTTGCTTAAGGAGACAGGGTACGCGCAGGATCCAACGATTCTAGTATCGCGATTTAACATAATCAAGCTATGCATATGTATCAGTATATGAATAAGAGTTATGACAGGACTCACATATATAAAGTTGACACATTATTTTTCTATTTATTATTACTCCATTTAAATCATTTTTCATAGATTTTCAATAATTTACAACAACAAATTGTAAATGGAAAAATAATGTAATTACAATATCAGTAATATAATATTATTTTTGTTAGCCTAATCTTATTAGAAATAAAAGATAACAATAATTATAAATTAGATTGTTCAGAAAGTAATTTCGTTTCGAGATTTCGATAACTGTCCCCGTAAACATTGTGACTTTTTTTCTTTTTTATTTAACACGTGTCACTTCTATCATTTCTAAACGCAAATTATAAGACAATGATAGAAAAAAAAAAATATATCATGTCAATAATATACTAAAATATTGTTTATTTCGTACAATTAGTATCCTACGAAGAGAAAATGTAATTTTCTTCCGAGCAATATATTATTTTTCTTGCTAAAATAATTAAAAATAAAAGTAACTAAATTCGAAATGGATAAAATTAATATCTCACTCTTTATATATGCAAATATTAAAAAATACCAATATGATGAGAGAGAGAGAAAGAAGAAGAGAGATATGATTATGAGCAAAAGCATCGTAGAATTTCTCTTTACCGAGACGTGCTTATACAGTTGGGATTATTTTCAAGAGCGTAATCAAACTGGCTGGGGCTTGGTCATCATCAAAAAGGGACCTCACTAGCTCTCTTTGCCGATATCCTTGTATCATACCAAAGTCTTCATAACACCAATGGACGCGGTTTGTTTAAACGAAATGACACACAAGGCACGACGATATACGTGATAGGAAATGCAATTTCTCTTTGGTCTGTTCGACCAGTTACAATCAACTCACCTCTACTATCTTTCTCTTTCTGTCCAACAGGAAATCGTTGTTTTCATGACCTATACTGCTCAACGATATACTCCCCTTCTCCCTCCCCTCACCCCTCTAAACCACCCATTCTCCTACATTTTCCTCAAACACAACTATTCTCAAAAGAAAATCTATCCACAGTTCGTCGCGATGTGCGGATTAACCTCTGACGGAGGAAAGGGGGAATAAAAAAAAAAATGAACAAAATAGTAAAAGAAGAATGAAGATTGAAATATCGTTTTCATTCTCTTTCTCTTTCTCTCTCTCTATCCTTTATTTTTCTTTTTTTTTTTCTCTCTCTTTCTCGTTGACCCCGCGGTCTTTCGATCCAGCTGCCGTCGACAGGAACGAATACGATGGACAATTTTAAATGATATCTTTTCCCAGGCCGTGGTAAATAAAGCGTATCGTTCTCGATTAAATCTAGTAATGGAAAAGTTAAGTGGAAATATATAGATTTTTCTTCTTTGAGATATTAAATGAAACATCATCGTTGGATTAATATATATGAATAAAAAAACCTTTTGATAATTATTATTTATGTATGTGGGATGGGGAAATTCGACAAAGGGAATAGGAACTAAAGTATAGCTAAGAGCTGAGAGTTTTCATAGGTTTTAGGACTGTAGAAAGCATTCATGCAATGTAAAGAAGTATCCTTTATTTATTTACGGCTGCTGATACCGTTTAGATCATAGGAACGAGACTCTATCGCAATGTAAATAAACATTCTTGAACAATGTATAGTTCGTAGGACCGTTGGAACGTAGCAGCATGCAGTGATAATTTGTTACACGAAGAGACAGTTGGAAAAGAACGAAGGACTGAGAAGTTAGTCATCGTGTAGCCATCAAGCAGTGAACGTCTCTTATTTGTACTTTCTTGTTATTAGAATATATTGCATTTTCATTGAAATAGTCTTTTTATGTTCATGAACAATCCATTATTAACACCAGTATTCCTACTCTTCGATAGGCAGATATTTGTAGAAAGACTGATGAGATGAAAGGAATCCTACATAACTATAATAATTGAATAATAATTTATCTGAATGCCATTTTAACTTTAAATAAATAAAAGTATATTTAAATAAAATAACAAGTAAAATTATAACAATTAATACTTCGTGCGTACCTATTACCATGAATTTTTCATTACTTTATGTTAAATACTGCTAATAGAAACAATATTTTCAAAAAAATCGAAGCAATTTATATCGATGCATTTTTGTGTTTATCAATTTAGTATTTATTTATGTATAAAGTAACCATACGTTTATTATTGCCAGAAATAATTATCATTATTTTCGATGACTTTGATCAATGTTTTAGGTAATTGTCGGAATTCTTGGACGAATAAAAAATGATGACGATTTTGATTAAATATATTTTTAATCAATTAAATGTTTTTTATTTAATGTATGTATTTAATGTGTGTATTTTTGATTAAATGTATTTTTAATATAATAACAACGAATTATTTAATTGCTATAAATTATGGATAAATATATTTTATTGGTTTAAGATAAGCATTTGATTATTAGTTTCCGGCTGATTATTAAAGTTTAAGCAACGTTGTCACGGTCAATAAAAAAGAATGGGTGACTTGTTCACAAAAATTAAAAACCTTAAACTCTCTTTGATAATGTGTAATATGTATTAGAAGTTTTTCATAAAAAAAAGTCGACTCGAATACTTAGGGAGAGTGTAAAAAGACGAGAATTTCCATTGGAATGAATTAAATAGATTTTTATGTGTTTAATATTTTTCTTTATATTTTTTGTTTAAGAAAATTTTTTTTAAACTCGTTTTTCATTTTGTTTCAGATTCGTCGTCTCGTTTGTTCTCGCATCGATCGATGCCATGGAAAGAAATATCACGGAAATCGCAAGACGTCACGTAAGGGGTCTTTCCTATCCGGAAGAAAGCGAGATGGGGGTAAGAACAAATCGTTACATTTTTAAATAATGTCTAGTGTATGAAAAAAAATAGCGTATATTTTTTTAACGAATGATAATTCACGAATAATTTCGGTTCGATATACGAGTAACAGTTTTTAATATAATAATTATACTTTCAAAATGATGAAAAATAAATCTCGTGGGTTTTGAGATGAATGATTTTGGATGATTTTGGATGATTTTGGATGAACTCCCACGAAAACTCAAAACTAGTTTTTAGTTTGTGTCTAAACATACTAAATATAATACTTATTACTGAATTTTTTGACTTTATACTTTGAAGTTTGAGCTTATGTTAGTGGTTCATTCTCTCTCTCTCTCTCTCTCTCTCTCTCTCTCTCTCTTCTCTCGTTCGTTCGTTCTTTGTCTTTTCGAACAGTCCACGCGACAAATACGACGCGTTGGCTTGTGTTAATTAATATTTACGTTGACGGGGGTGGTGCTTATTTGTCGTACGTATTTACCAGTGACGAAGGGCTTGTAATATCGTTTGGCATTTTGAACTACGGCGCGCCACGTGCCCTGATTGCGTCGCGATAATATTGCAAATGCAATTGGTACATCATGTGTATATGTATCTTTATGTCTGTTTTGTGTACGTGTGTATTTTGGGATAGAGGAAGAGAGAAAATGGGTGGGTAAAAGGGGAGGAGGAGGAAGAGCAGGAGGAGGATGAGAAACCGATTCATCGTTCGATATGCCGTCGACATGATTCCCGTACGTGTTCGATGTTTTAATGAACGCTTTGTCGTTTTCAATCGGAAAATTCAAAGCCTCGCACTTTTGGCCGGAAGTACACACTTTGTAATTCGCTTAATCGAATTTGTAAAATCGAAATTTTCCATATGTGTGTGTATACGTTTACGTATATTTCGTATCATAAATCACATTTATTTGTTTTGATATTATCGCGAATTGAGAGTAGTTGTAGTAGTGGGTAGATATTTTCGAAGATTATATAATAATATGATTATTTAGTTTATGTTTAAATAAATCAGGGAACACACCTATCATTTATATACAAATTAAAGAGAATGACGGAGATAAATGAACGAGATAAGATATCTGTGATCTCTAATTCGATTAAAATTAAAAAAAACGAGAAAAAAATACTTCGAAAAATACTTTGAAAGTATTCTGTAATAAACTTCATTTTTATCTCGTATTCACGGATATATTCGTGTAAAAAAATTCTCTACCAGATTTAAACTTTAGATATTTCACTTCAAATTTAATCCTTTTCACAAATCAATTATTTCTACATAAATATTTGATTCGAAATAACATTAAATGTAAATTAATTAAGTACAGAATTAAATAGTTTTATTGCAAATAATAGGTGTGTATATTAGAGAAAAGATATGTATTTAAAAGTAATTATCAATTAATTAAAATTGTTCATACTACATATTTCATAATTATAAATTTAAATTCATAGTAAATATATATATAAATCATTGTAGACAATGTTATATATGTTTGTAGAAAATTTATAGACAGTTTTCATACACACATACATACACGTACTAAATATTTTAATTATATTAATATAAAAGAAAAAAAAAAGAATATTTAACGAAGAAATGAAAGATTTAATACTATGTATTAGGTTTTGGAACTAATTCGTAGCGTTTTTTTTATTAAAAAATAACGATTTATTTAAAATGAAAGTAAAAAAATTACATTATTGAAAATACTGCCCATCGCTTGCCACTACATTTTCTCATTTTTCAGGAAACTGTCGAATACCCCGTCGAAAAATCTCTTCGTCCTTGGAGGCAATCCATGAATCGATCCAATTTTGCCAATCCTCATAAGATGTTAATTTTTCCCCTGATAAACCATGAGCCATTGATCGAAACAGGTGGTAATCCGAATGGGCAATAATCCGGAGAATACGGCGGGTGGGTTAAGACTTCCCATTTCAATGTTTCCAGGTATGTTTTAACTGGTTTCGCCACGTGAGGTCGAGCATTGTCGTGCAGTAAAATAACTTTATCGTGCCTTTTGCTCCATTCCGGCCGTTTTTCCTTCAATGCACGACTCAAACGCATCAATTGTAACCGGTAGCGATCCCCAGTGATGGTTTCATTGGGTTTTAACAATTCATAATAAACTACACCTTGTTGATCCCACCAAATACAAAGGAGGAGCTTAGATCCATGAATATTGCGTTTTGCCACTGATGATGATGGTTGTCCAGGCTTAACTCATGATTTTCTACGCTTAGGATTGTCATAATGTATCCACTTTTCATCACTAGTAACAATACGATGTAAAAAACTTTTTCTTTTGTGCCGTTCCCGCAAAAACACTTTATTTGGGATAAACCTCAACATATGTAAATAATAGTAACATGATGTTATTAACAATGAAAACATAATATTTGTCGTAAAAATAAAACCTTGTTAGAGCTGGTTTACGATAAATTTGTTTCTGAAGGTGAAAACAGAATACTTTAAAACTCATGTCATCTTTAGTATAACGCTACGAGTTAATTCCAACACCTAATATATGTGTGTGTGTGTGTGTTAATGATTCTCACACTCTTTGTATGATCGACGAAATGGTTGAGAAATTTCACTAAAGAGAGAGATAGAAATAGAAATAGAAATAGAAACAGAGAGATAGAGATAGAGATAAAGATAGAAAGAAAGAAAAATGAGAGAAGAGTAGTCGTTGATAAGCGAGGCCATCGATTTCCGTTTTCGGTTGGTTTAGTCGACGAGACTGGCAGCCAGGCAGCTAGGCAGGCAAGGCAAGGCATGGAAGCGTGTATGCATGCATGCATGCATGCATGCGTGCAGACAGGTAACGAGTTACCGGTGAGGTACCAGCTCGTCCAGTTTAGTAATCAACGCGAGGGTGGCTTTAATCGCAGTCCACCGCAACTTTATTTTCCAGCTTGCTCGTAGCTGAATCCTATCAAGCCACCTCATCATTGTGTATTTCCTACTACCTTAGTCCTATGTGTTGGTGCAATCTAAATACGTGTAATGTATATAAGAACGTTGCTTCTATAATTAACAATTGTTTCATCCGATAATAATAATTGTAAGTGTTAATGTAAAAAGATTTATTAAACTTTTTAATATATTATTTAAATTTTAGTAAATGTATAGGAAATTTATGAGTTATTATGAGTTATTCAACTATTTATTGGATTAGTATTTTTGATATACTTTGCTGATATTTGTGGTCAAATTTTAGTATATAAAATGATAATAAATATCAATAATATAATTTTTGAAGCAACTTTGCTGCTATTTAAAATATTGATTTTATTAATAAGCTTGAATTATTTTGTAGCTTAATGAAAAATATTATAATAATTAGAATTTAATATAAAAAGATATTAAACTTTTTAATATATATTATTTGAATTTTAGTAAATATATAGGAAATTTATGAGGTATTCAATATTCATTGGATTAGTATTTTTGATATACTTGGCTGGTATTCGTGGTCAAATTTTAGTATATAAAATGATAATAAATATCAATAATATAATTTTTGAAGCAACTTTGCTGCTATTTAAAATATTGATTTAATAAACATGAATTATTTTCTATTTTATTGAAAAATATTATAATTAAAATTAACAAATATGTGGTTTTAGTTTTATAAAAATATCACGAAAATATTTGTATTTTTTTCTCGTTATTTCAAAAGAGACAACTTACCAACAATAAAAAAAGGGTTAAAGTAAAATATCTTTCCTTCGATTATTTTCTTTTCTTTTTTTTATTCCTTTATTTGTTCAACCCTCTGCACATTTCAGACATGACAGAAGTAGCAATATTACTACGACGAAGATGAAGCGAAGAAATACTAAGAGATTGATGGGTTACTGGTATAAGGGTAGCATGCTTTCTTGGCCATTCCCTCGTTAACGTCGAGAAAGCAACAAGTAAAGGAGAGTTAACTAACCCTTCTCGACCTCCGCTTTCTCTGGTTATTGCCATCCGGTTGTTCGATCCTATCGGTTAACAACGATAACTTGTGGATGAATATGAACGGGGGGTTTAACATGGTACGCCTACATAACAGGTTGCTTCTTTTTAAAATAGACACTCGGGATAACCCTGCTTGTCTCTAAGGTTCACTCGATTTCAAGATAAATCGACCTGTTTTCTCTCTCCAATATACACGGTGTTTCATTTCATTAATCTATTAGGTGTTGGAATTAATTCGCAGCGTTATACTAAAGATGTCATGGGTATTAAAGTATTCTGTTTTCACCTTCAGAAACAAATTTATCGTAAACCAGCACTAACAAGATTTTATTTTTACGACAAATATTATGTTTTCATTGTTAATAACATCATGTTACTATTATTTCAATATGTTGAGGTTTATCCCAAATAAAGTGTTTTTGCGGGAACGGCACAAAAGAAAAAGATTTTTACATCGTATTGTTACTAGTGATGAAAAGTGGATACATTATGACAATCCTAAGCGTAGAAAATCATAGGTTAAGCCCGGACAACCATCATCATCAGTGGCAAAACGCAATATTCATGGATCTAAGCTCCTCCTTTGTATTTGGTGGGATCAACAAGGTGTAGTTTATTATGAATTGTTAAAACCCAATGAAACCATCACTGGGGATCGCTACCGGTTACAATTGATGCGTTTGAGTCGTGCATTGAAGGAAAAACGGTCAGAATGGAGCAAAAGGCACGATAAAGTTATTTTACTGCACGACAATGCTCGACCTCACGTCGCGAAACCAGTGAAAACATACCTGGAAACAATGAAATGGGAAGTCTTAACCCACCCGCTGTATTCTCCGGATTATTGCCCCTTCGGATTACCACCTGTTTCGATCAATGGCTCATGGTTTATCAGGGGAAAAATTAACATCTTATGAGGATTGTCAAAATTGGATCGATTCATGGATTGCTTCCAAGGATCGAAGAGTTTTTTCAAAGGGGTATTCGACAGTTACCTGAAAAATGGGAAAAAGTAGTGGCAAGCGATGGGCAGTATTTTCAATAATGTAATTTTTTACTTTCATTTCAAATAAATCGTTATTTTTTAATTAAAAAACGCTACGAATTAATTCCAACACCTAATAATATTTAACATTTTTTGGATAATACATAAATGTATTGGAATTGATATTATTTTCCCTATTTTCTTCATTTAATCAATTTTTCTTTTTTTTCAATTTGTTCGAGGTAATTCAAAATTCAATTTTGACGTACTTTTTGATATTATTTATTTTACATCAATACATTTATGTTTGAAGAAAAATTCATGATATTTGTATTAATTATTATTTACTTTGTTTTTAATATTTATAATAAATAACACGTGTTTATTAAGACACACTATACGTGTATTCTCGTTTTATCTTTATCTCCCTTTCTCTCTCTTTCTCTCTGTTGATTTCTTTCCCTTAGGATGGTTAACGTTATTTTCATAAGCTTCATTGACCGATCATTGGCTTTAGTTTTAAAGAAGACGTTCTAGTTAGCAAAAGTAGGATAAATGAGTTCGTTCAAAAATGTTTTTCTTAAAGATGAATAACCAATATTTTGATAAATATTTTGATAAATATTAATAATAATTTGTATTTTAAATAGATTGTGTATAGAGAGGGGAGAGTATAAAATATTTATTAATAATTAATAATTTATAATTGCAGCAAAGTTACGTCTAGGGTTATTTATTAATTATTTAAAATAATATTAACAATTTCTGTGTGTTATATTTACAAACTCACTTACTATATTATCCATATTGATATTTTATAATTAAAAAACTATATATATTAAGCTCCCCTCATAACTAATATAAAATGTTCTTTCATTTTCAGATATTTTTTGCCCTTGCAATACCTTTGGACGATCCAATTACAACTTACTCGATGTCGGTTGCATTTTTCTTCGAAGCAAATTATAAGTTGCCGACTAAGGAAGACACAAACTTAAATGGCAAAGAGAAAGAAAGTAAAAATGAAAGAAAAAGTAGAAGCATAGATCGTTCTACGGTTTATTCCATACTGGAATCGAAATTTAAATGGTTAGTATTATAAACGATTACTCTGTGTAATCTGGCGTTTGAAATACAGATTAAATAGGTTCCTTTTGAGTAAGATAAGCTTAGGACAGTCTGTTATATCTCGTTCTCGCGATAAACCATCCTTACGAAAGGGACACTAATTTTCTAAAGCATCCACTTAGGATGTAAATTTTGTTTTTATCATCAACCAGGATCGCAAGACTCGTATTCATCGTTCTAACTTTCGGCCGAGTTTAAACGATTAATCTCTTTCGCTTGAAAACATTTTAACATTTATCCTCTTTGACAATTTATACTAAAGTGTATACATCTATACATACACGTATATAAACAGTATATTAGAGACTAAAGTGTTTTAAATATTCAAATGAGATTTTGTTTATTCTTCACTTGACTCATATTTATCGATCGAGCATTAAATTCAATCTAATAATATTCAACCGAACAAATTATCTTTTCTTTTTCATTTATTTAAAAAAAAGACAAACATACTTCTTATACTCATACTTTGTTTTATTCTCATTTCTATAACTTTTTTTTATCACCACTGACAATTTGAAATGAAAAATTAACTCAATGGACGAGTAAGCTTACAAACTGTCTAATGAAACATTGAAAGTTGAGTTTTATAAAATTATTGATTCCCTTGTACTACCTTCACCCTATTCACCCTATTCACCGACTTTCATAGAAATTACAAAGTCCTTTAATATCTCCTCTGATACCGTAAACCTTACGACGAAGATCTTGTGATTCGACTCACCAACTGATGATGTAACGTCAGTATGCAAATTTCTCGTACTTGCCAAATTCAATTTAAATGTCTTGCATCTGTCGTAGAACAAGATAGGCTTTACACATATTCACATACAAACACGATCACACTACGCACATGAATACATGTATACGTGTACGTATAGATGAGATTGGGCAGACGGTATATAAAGCAGGGTGTGGGGTGTATGGTGTGGGATGTGGGGTGAAGGGTGAAGGGAAAGAGGAGGAGAAGGAGAGTTGGGGTAGGTAGAGTCATGCACATAGAGAGAAGAGAAAGGAGAGATTCATCAGGCTAGTGCACGAATGTGTCGCTTCATCGGAAGGAGCCTTGTTAGGGAGATAGGACAGGGACTGCTTCGAATAGATTCTCGAAGAGTAACGTTAATCAATCTTCGAAGTTGATAAGATAAATCGTCCTTCTCGTCGTCGTCGTCCTCGTCCTCCTCGTAGTCCTCTTAGTCCTCGTAGAGGGATCATTCGTGACTATCGACGATCGAACGAGAGTAATTAAATCTATCCTTTGATTCTGTGTTTAACGATTGTCAAACATCGTTAATTTTATTTCAAGATAATTCGTTTTCATTCTATTTGTCAATTTAGAACTATGCTTGTTTTGCTGTTACATTTTTCTTGATTTATTATAAGACACACAGGTATTTATTTTCAATATTTTTACTAGCTATTAGGTTGTCCCATAAGTTTCTTCCCTTTTTTTTTGATGCGAAATGAATACACGATATTTGTTGTTTAAGGTGAATTTATTATGTTATATATTAAATATTCTGTTCTATAACCTTCTTCCAACTCTCAGGAAGCCTCATTATGCCATTTTTCCAAAATTGTTCAAACTTATTTGCAAAATATTCATTTTGGTGCGTTTTTATTTCGCTTATGGATAGGAAAGATTTAGCACAATGAGAATTTTTTAACGAGAGGAACAAGTAATAATCACATGGAGCAAGGTTTGAGGAGTACGGAGGATGAGCTAGAACGTCCTAATCAAACTGTAATAATTTTTGCCTTACAGCCAACGAAACATGCGGTTTTGCGTTGTCGTGATGGAAAACGACGTCTCGTCGGTTCGCCAATTCTGGCCGTTTTTTTGCTATGATGGCTTTTAATTGATCCTGTTGATTGCAATATTTGTCAGCGTTGATGGTATCACCTTTAGGAAGGACCTCGTAGTACACTACACCTTTCCAGTCCCACCAAATGCACAAAAGAACCTTCTTCGTGTGAAGTCTAGGCTTCGCAACAGTTGAAGGTCTATTTTCCTTAGACCAAGTGCGTTTTCGATGCACATTTTGGTATAGAATCCAAGTCGCGTGTCCAGTGACAAGCCTCTTTAAGAAAGGATCCCTTTCATGTCGCTGGAGAAGCAAATCGCACGTAGAGACGCGGTTCATAAGGCCGGTCTCCGTCAGTAGGTGTGGAACCCAAACTTCATATCGATTCGCATATCCCATCTTGATTAAATGCTTATGTATCGTTGTTTTGGGAATATTAGTAGCATCCACTATCTCTTGCACACTAAATTGCGGAATTTCAGTGATCACAGTCTTGATAATGTCCGTATCCGTCGTTTCTGGGCGGCCGCTGCGGTCTTCATCTTTCAACTCAAAATTGCCAGCTCAAAATTTTTCAAACCAATTGCGGACGGTCCTAATATTCGTAGTACTACTCCCGTAAACGGTGCAAATCTCGTCTGCAGTGTCCTTTGCACTATTGCCTTGTTTAAAGCAATTAAGCATAACATGCCGCAAATGCTTCTTTTGGCTCTCCATATTGAACGGTGCAGACAAAATTTGATATGAGACTTTGTCACCAACGAAACGTACTTTAAAAGAATTCTGTGACGACTGAAATCGATGTAATAAACGGCTAAGAGATAAGCCTGCATGTTTATGTAAATGCAGTCACTTAGAATCACTCATAGCGTGGCGCGGAAGAAACTTATGGGACAACCTAATAATATATTTTATTAATTCAGGGTAGGTCTTCTTGTCTCATTGGTTCAATTTATTTAATTAACAATAGTCTAGTTAATAAATGTACTTTTTTTAAAATTTTGTGTTTCTCTCGCATTATTAGTAGTGAAATTGAGCATTAATATAAACAATTTTGTTCAGTAAAGCATTGTTATACATGCATCGTTTCGTACATAGTTTATTTAATATTTTATATTATTTATATTATTTAATAAACTATGTACGAATTTTGACATTAATTATACGTATTTTATCCCAAAGGTTTCTTAAAGTTATTGTTTTATTTTCAATCAGAATAGTTTTTACGTCACGCGAAAATCGTATCGATCAAAAACGAGTAAACGTTTCGTAGATTGTTTCAAATAATCTACTTTGTTTTCTTTAGTCTATTATCATTTTCAATTAGTTTAGCTTATTCAGGAAGATAGGGAAACCAAATGTATTTATTTTATTAATAATAAACAAATTTTGTTCTTCTCAATAAATATGAAGAAAATAATGTTGATTAAGTTTCGAATTTTATTAACAATATTTAAAGAAAATTCATCTAAAGTTGTATAGTAAATCAAATAAAAAACATGTAATATCTGTCAGAAAGAGAGAAAGAGAGAGACAGAGAGAGAGAGAAAGAGATAAACCTAGAAATAGAAAAAGAAATAGAATAAGTTTAGCTAGTAACTTACTACTATCTTTCCATCAAGAACATACTAACTCCGTTCGTATATCTTTCTCCCTAAACTTGATCCAATTTCCTCGTCATTCGTCAGTACCAAATAGACACAAACACATACATACACACGTATATACACACATACAAAAACACATATAAACAGAGACTAGAAAGAAAAGCGAAGAATAAATGTTTGGAGTATAAAGTAGCATTTGTGTGTGTCAAGAGTTTTAATAGAAAAAGAAAAAAGGAGTTTGGTAGAAGAGTGGTTGAAAGTTTATGGTGTTGGGGACCTTTATATTATACTGCACTTATATTATATGCATTTCTACCTTCTCAGTTTGGAGTTTTTCGAATAAGACTCTTTTCCATTTGTCTCCTCTTCATACTATTCGCAATATATTTCATAACATAGTTGAAGTAGAGAAACCAGATGATGGATCATTCGTTGCTTGCTTCCAGGATCGGCTATCCAGCTCGACAGTGCCTTCTCAGATCTATATGCGAAACCACGAGACTAACGTGGAAGCTCAATGCTGGTGTCCTTGGAGATATCCTACGAATCCTGTTCACGTGAGTGTATTAACATGTCTCTTGATATATTCCTAATATATTCGCGGTTTCTCTGACGTGATGTGGTTCCTTCCTTCTTTCCTTTCTTCCTTCTTTCTTTCGTTTATTCATCCTATGACGAAGATTAATAGAAATCCTTCAATTATGCTCTTTAACATTATTTTGATAATACACCAACCATTTATGGTCAAAATAGGTATACACACAATTTTGATAAAAATAATTCTAACACACTATCTCTCTTTTTAATTATTCGTTTGTTTAGATAGAAATATTAATATTTATTTAATTTATAGTCCCATTAACTCTTTGAGTGCTGAATACTCGTAGCCTATGCAGTTTGTACGAATACTTTTTTGCACAGTATGGTACACATTTTTGAAATATGAAACAGGGGCGAATATTAATATGAAAATTACCTGGACTTTAAGTTTAATACAAAAATATGCCAATGTAACAATTATAATTGTAGTATGGCGTTAACAGAAGAAATGAGTTATCAGAAATGAACTGAAGTGGGGTCTGAAAGAAAATTTTGTTTCTCATCGTTTCTAAGTGACGAGGTATGTGGTTTTTTCCGAGAGTTGCATAGTACACTGATCATTTTTCCTAAACGTGTATTTGCGTCCATAGTCCGTACTGATAACATCTGCTGAGAACGTACTTGCGTCCATAATCTATATCGATGGTTTTCGCTGGACGCATATGTGCGTCCATAGCACTCAAAGGGTTAACTCAGTAAATCGATGTGGTTACAATATTTTCCAATTCATAGGTGTACTTTTACCTACCCAGTGAACACAAAACGTTAATATGACGTAGGACGTTAAAATGACGTAAATCCTACGTCAATTGTACTTTCCAATGATTTATCTTGCTATTAATATTAATAATAATAATATTAATTTATATTTACCACTACTACTAATGTCATTTTTTAAAAATGACGTAAATCGTACGTCACATTAACGTTTTGTGTTCACTGGGTACTCATATTAGGTGTTGGAATTAATTCGTAGCGTTATACTAAAGATGACATGAGTTTAAAAGTATTCTGTTTTCACCTTCAGAAACAAATTTATCGTAAACCAGCTCTAACAAGTTTTTATTTTTATCTAACAAATATTATGTTTTAATTGTTAATAACATCATGTTACTATTATTTACATATGTTGAGGTTTATCCCAAGTAAAGTGTTTTTGCGGGAACGGCACAAAAGAACAAGTTTTCTACATCGTATTGTTACTAGTGATGAAAAGTGGATACATTATGACAATCCTAAGCGTAGAAAATCATGGGTTAAGCCCGGACAACCATCATCATCAGTGGCAAAACGCAATATTCATGGATCTAAGCTCCTCCTTTGTATTTGCTGGGATCAACAAGGTGTAGTTTATTATGAATTGTTAAAACCCAATGTAACCATCACTGGGGATCGCTACCGGTTACAATTGATGCGTTTGAGTTGTGCATTGAAGGAAAAACGGCCAGAATGGAGCAAAAGGCACGATAAAGTTATTTTACTGCACGACAATGCTCGACCTCACGTGGCGAAACCAGTGAAAACATACCTGGAAACATTGAAATGGGAAGTCTTAACCCACCCGCTGTATTCTCCGGATATTGTCCCTTCGGATTACCACCTGTTTCGATCAATGACTCATGGTTTATTAGGGGAAAAATTAACATCTTATGAGGGATTGGCAAAATTGGATCGATTCATGGATTGCTTCCAAGGATCGAAGAGTTTTTTCAAAGGGGTATTCGACAGTTACCTGAAAAATGGGAAAAAGTAATGGCAAGCGATGGACAGTATTTTCAATAATGTAATTTTTTACTTTCATTTCAAATAAATCGTTATTTTTTAATATAAAAATGCTACGAATTAATTCCAACACCTAATATATAAAATATATTTTACAATACTTTCTATAACTTATATTTCTCTTATGAAAATACTGGATTTAATATTCTCTTTTTTTTTTTCTGAAAATAGAAATTTCAAAATAGCTTCATCTAAAACATAAATGGGTCTTGTTTTTGTTTCTATTTTTAATGCAAAGATATATTCACTTTGACTAGTTTTTTGTTTATTCTTTTTATTTTGTATTTTTTTTCTCTCTTTCTGTCTCTCTAGACCATCCTCATCGCGTTTAGAAGTCGATCTTCACGAGGAATACGCCAATGCTGAGAAGGTCGATGGTAGCAGGGAATGTTCCGAAATTTATTCCACCTGCAAGTACGGGATTTACGACTACATAACGCTCCCCTATCAGGATTTGTGAGAGTAGCAGCTTGCCCTCACTCTGCCCCTTCTTTCCCTCTTTCTCTCTCTTTTTCTTTCTTTTTTTTAGCCTCCAGCACTTTTGGTACGACGCTCTCGAAGCTCTAATGAAAACTCAGGAAAGTTTGCTAAATCGGAAAGACCTCGTTTTTCCGAGCACTTTCTTTTCCTACTTTTAGTCGATGTCATTTTTTTTTAGATCCTACTGATAATAACTATGGTAATAACAATAATAATATAATAATAATAATGATAATTATAATAGAAAATTATAACGATTAAACAATAAGAGAAAAAATTGAAAGGATATGAAAACAGATGCAAGCAATACTAACAAAAAGCCAATCGTAATAAAACAAATCTTTTTAGACGACCTATCAATTTACAACCATAACTTGTTACGAATATACATCAAAAAAATCAGTTATTCTTAAAGTGTGTAAAATTATTTGATCTTTTCTGAAAACAGAATCATTATAAACGTTCATTAAACTTTGTATGTGTTGTGACTAGTTTAAGAAGGATTCAAATTAATTAATATAGGAAAGAAGTATAGTATAAACAATAATTTATTTTGCTATTAATATTAATAATAATAATATTTATTTATATTTACCACTACTACTAATGTTACTGTTACCTAAGTAATAATAAATTATTAATAATATATTGATAATTATTGATAATTATTAACTTTCTTTAAACTTGGTATGTGTTGTGATCACTTTAAGAAGGAATAAAATTAATTAATATAAGAAAGAAGTATAGTATAAACAATAATTTATCTTGCTATTAATATTAATAATAATAATATTAATATTAATTTATATTCACCACTACTACTAATGTTACTGTTACCTAAGTAATAATAAATTTATATAATTATTATTATTGTAATAATAAATAGAATAATGGAAATTTTGTTATAACAATGAATTATTATTGTTAGATAAACTTTGCGGTATATGTATCCATCCATTGTTGGTTCGATCAAATTTCTTTTCTCCCTCTTTCCTCTCAGTTTGAATCGAATCTCGATCAAAGCCACGTATACATACGTGTCTATGATTTTAATCGAAGGATTTGTTCGCTGGCTCGTGATATCGCTGAGCTTTAATAACCGTGATTTCGATAGCAACGGAGAATGAATTCGGTCGGTCGACAATGCAGAATATTTGCTGCGATAATCTAATCCAATATTCCTCCAATTGCGTGGAACTTGTAGAGCTTTGGACTGATTTAAAATCCATCAAGTAAATTTTCCTTTTTTTTTTATTTCCCCCATCATGTTGGGAGATTCATATCTTCGTTTTTTTTTTCGTCCAATCGTATTCGGAATTTGTTTGTCATCTCGATTGAAAAATAACTAACGAAAATTTATCCTTTCTGTTATTAATTTATTTCTTTTAATTTGATAAACAAACGATGTTTTTTTCAATGTTTCAAAATATTTGATTATGTTGTTTAATAACACCTACAATTTCTATCACCGACTCAAACAGTTATTTCTAATATTTTTGATCAGAAAAACAAAGTGGTTATTCGCGATTTTATATGGGGTGAGGTAAAATTTGAACAAATCTATAAAATTAATAAAAATATTTGATTTTATCTTGAATACACGATCAAATTATATTCGTATGAGTAGATAATAAAAAAATTTCTTGACAATTATTCAAGAATTTTGTACTAGTAACAATCTTTCATTAACTCGACTCGAAACATTGTCAAATTTGTCGAATACTCTCAATGTTTATTCTTTTTTTTCTAATTTTACAAATTTTTCTTATTTTTTTATTCCCCTCCCTCGACTTTATTTCATTCTTTATTTCTTTCTTTCTTTCTTTACCGAAAGCCTGTGACATTTAGTTTTTTTTACAAGAGGTACTTTCGCGTTACGTGCGCCAACGTAATTCCATTATGTAGATAAAATCAGCTTGTTTACTTCTTGGAAAGGAAGTTAGTTTCCTTCCACCTCCTCTTGTTCGTGGCAAGTGTGTCTATCCTAGCTCGACCATTCTCGTATCCTTCTACCAAAGATGAGAAAGTCCAATCAAGTTGAAAACGAGTATAAGAAGGAATGATCGTTTTACGGTTTCCACTTGGTACACTCTTCTAACTCTCAATCCTCCTTCCCTTTACCTTCTACTTTACTGTGACATATTCGAACGTTAAGTTTACAAATCATCTGCAGTAAAAAAAAAACGAAAGATACTTGGAATGGTTTTTCACATATTTCCTTTTCGCGGATACCCGGGGTACCCGGGTACCCTTTTGCATGTTCTTTCTTACATATCTTTTGTATTTAACGACATATTATCAAATCCTTTTAGATCTTCGTTATTTGAGTCTATTTCTATCGATTTATATACTTTAAGATATTTAAATATCCAAAAATATAAATAAACT
Organism: Mischocyttarus mexicanus; assembly: GCA_023678845.1. Classification (NCBI taxonomy): domain Eukaryota; kingdom Metazoa; phylum Arthropoda; class Insecta; order Hymenoptera; family Vespidae; genus Mischocyttarus; species Mischocyttarus mexicanus. The sequence goes on along the minus strand of JACGTP010000202.1, from coordinate 43,916 downwards.
TTAAAGTTACAGTCAGATACCTCAATGTTCAATACCCGGGGTACCTGGGTACCTATATGTAAGAATTTAATATTTCTATAAAATTGTTAAGTAATAAATAATTAAACTTATCTCTAGGGATAAAAAATATTATTTAATATATAAATAAACGAATTTATTTAGCTTTTTATTAATTTTAATATAAAACTTATAAATTATACATAAAATATTGCTATATTGAATTTATTCTTGAAAACATGTTTCTCATTTAGTAATTGCTTTTGAATGTTGATCGCTTACTGGTTTATTACATTCTTTACATAATTTTCGCGTTTTTTTCCTGTTTTTTATAGACACCTTGATAACAAATATAACATGATTCTACAACAATTTTTTGTCCAGTGGAATCTGCCTCTTGAGTAGACCCACCTGACTCACTTGATGTTGTTGCTCTGCTTGTAGAATTTATTGGTTTTCCATAGATGCTTTCGATCGCAATCTGAGTAGTGAAATTTCTCATAATTTGAATATTTTGAGATCGTGCTTCAATCAATGGCATACATAATTCTTCACTTAATTGTCGCAAAAATAATCGGCGCTCTTTTGTCTTTTTTTTATCATTTTGTTATTTTCATAATAAATTATGTAGCTTGCAAGACTGGCGACATCCAAAATATTAAAAAAAAAAATGCAAAAGGCCATCGATTAGTCCGTCTGTGGGTTGTGTAACGACCCAACATCTGATCCATTGTATCGACTCCAATTTGTGTTTTATTATAATACTGAACAACTAATCTTAAGCAAAAAAATACACACAGTGCTTAGGAAATATTCAAACGTCCACTCCAAGTCAAGTCTAGTTTGAAACTCACCATTTCAAGTAACAAATACTAAGCAGCTGTACAAGAATTTCGGCTATTCTTCTACCTCCCCTCTTTTTCAAAGGTAATATTTCTATAGAAAAAGGGTTTCTCATGTAGTCCTTAATGTAATGAGTAATAATGTGAAAATTTCCCGGTATAAAAGTTCAATTATTGAAAGAATAACCTAAGCGGGTCCCAGGTACCCTGGCTATTAAACAACGTTGTAACGACTGGGTATTGACATAAGGGTTAATCTGAATAGAGGAAAAATAAATACGAAAATCAGGTTTGAGAATGAAATTTTGTAAATTACAGAAAGATAAACACACAGGTTGTATAATAAAAGAGTATAATAAAAAAGTATAATAAATGAGTGTGAGATTAAAATCCCCAGTTCTTCTCGTGTTTAATTTTTGTCTGTTTCCAAGTCTTCTTCGTTGGTTTCCCATTATGCAGACGAAATCAGCTACCTTTCCTTTCGTTCCTCAAAACTCTCATCACCCCTCACCCTCCATCCAACCCTTCTCCCATTCATATATTCGTCGGAAGTAGCGGTGTGACAAACCGTTGCGGTTTTCCGTGCTTCATACGAGGACTCCAATCAAGTCGAAGAGTCCCACGGGGCATTGCGGTTGATACTTCGAGCAGCTTCCATTACGTCCAACCAACTCGGCCTCGACAATATCTCCCGGCAATTTCTCATGTCTCGAAGTCGTAGGACTGAAACGATTTGCCAAACGTTTGCTGATTATCCAAAATAATAATCAAGTTGTTAATTACGATTTATTAATTTTTCTTCTTTCTGATTTTTTATAAAACTATTCAAGATTTTTTAAGAGTTGTAAGTGTTTTTCTATAATTCATATGTTATTAAATTTATTTATTTATTTATTTATTTATTTGTTTTGTTTCTATTGAAATGATTTGCCTTGTAGGAGAAGATTAACCAGATTCATATTCACGTAATAATAAATTATTAAGATGAAAAAAGAATAAGAAAAAAATGATTTTTTTTTCTATAGTGCGATCTATTTTCTCATTTTAGAGGAAGAAAAGAATTTTTCGTAGTAAAAACGACGACAACGACAACGACAATGCGTCGTTGGGTTTCCTGCCCGCAGGCTCTTTTCTTTATTCATACGTTCCTGGCTCTAAAGCTTACACTCCCACACATATACACATACATTACTTGTACACACACACATATATATAAGAGGGAAGAAACTAGCTCTCACTAGAATCGTCTCATGTGTGCTTCCAAGTTACACGAATGCTAAGCTAACCGATACAATATAAAAGAGTAGAAAAGCGAGAAGGCTAAACCAAATTTACTTTTGACAATATGTATACGTATGTATATATCTAACTTCAATTTATACCAACTTAGTATTATAACCACTCAAAAATAAGTAGAAAGAAGGTAAAGAAGTACGAAGAAGAGAGAAACTTCAAACTTTTAGGTATCCTTATTATTTCAATTTTTATTTTATATTAGATCGTCCCATAAGTTTCTTCCTTTTTCTTAATAAACTTTTTATACTTAATATTTGATATTATTTTATTTAACAATATACGATTTTATTTGTACTACCTTGTTTATAATACTATGGTATTTGATATTAGTAAAATAATATCAAATGTCAAATATTAAGTATAAAAATGTAATTAAGAAAAAGGAAGAAACTTATGGGACGACATATAATTCTAACTTCTCTCTTTCATATTTAAACAGGTCAGACATAGTTGTCGGTTTATGTTTTTGATGGTTATTTCACGAATATCCAGATTTCACGTTTTAACGGTAATTATGTATACAATATAATACATTTAATATTGTATTGTATGTATGTATGTATGTATATGTAAGTGTGTGTGTGTGTGTGTGTGTGTGTGTGTGTGTGTGTATATACACAAAGAAAATTAGGAATATTTCGCAACGTAGCAAAATGCCAGAGACGATGTCGTCGAGGTCGTACGATTTTACAAAGGCCTGCTGGTTCTCCTTCTTCGCGAGTTTAGCCTCGTGCGATATTATTTGGTCTATCGTTAGGACCAACCCGTAAAGAAGTCTCGTCTAAACGCACGTACGTCGGCAACGATCAACCGGAGAAGAAGAGCATTTCTGTTTTGTTTTTTTGTTCTTCAACAGACTGCGATTTTCGATCGATTTCATTGTTCTGACCATTGACGTTTTAAATTATAGAACTCAATTTGCAAATGAGATAAATAAATAAGAGAAGGAGAAAAATAATATGGTCAATTAATTTTGTTATATGTTATATGTTAATATAATATTTATATTATATATATTATAATATTATAATATTATATATATTATAATATTATATATATTAACTGTATTATAGTATTATATATATTAACTGTATTATAGTATTATAGTATTATATATATTAACTACAGTATAATATTATATATATTAACTATATTATAATATTATATATATTAACTACAGTATAATATTATATATATTAACTATATTATAATATTATATATAATTAAATATAAAAATGTAATTAAGAAAAAGGAAGAAACTTATGGGACGACCTAATATTTGTACTCTTTCACTCGAATTATTACGCAAATCTCGAATCGTTCTATTTTCATTCATTAAATTCAAATTTATTATCGAATATTTGAGCTTAAAGTGTTATACATATATGCAAATATGAATTTTTTTTTTTATTTTTTCGTACGGTTTTATATTTTATTTTTATTTCTATCGGACACTCTTATTTTCTTCTTTAATTGAATTATATATTTAACAGTAATAAGTAAAAGGTATATACTTAAAAGTTAGATAATTTAATATTTTCTTTTGTATTTCTTTATTCTTAAATGAAATAAGAGAACGATAGGAACAGAACATTTAGAGAATCATCGACGAATCGAATTATTGAAAATCAAGCTTTTGAATGGATCGATAAACACTACTACGATCCTGCTGTTTTATCCATGAGTTATGGGGTTAATTCGTTCGGTTATGGTTTTAATGGAATTTCATTCTCTTAGATTCTGGTTCGTTGCTCACGCGTAGTATTGTACGGATTAAAATAGAAAAGAAAATAGAAAAGAAAATGATGTTTTTTATTATTTTGTCGGGATCGTTAAATCGTTCTTTTGTTCTCGTAGAAATAATTCCATTGAATTTTCCGTAGATTGTTATTGGCATTTGAGAAATACTAAATTATATTATTCCTTTGTGTTTCGTTAAAAATTCTGGTATTATAAATCCGAAGATTTACCATTCGTTTTGTCGTTGTATTTTCTTTCTTCACTTCTTCTTCTTCTTCTTCTTCTTCTTCTTTCAGAATTAATTTAAACTAGATTAAGATTATAATAAAAAAAAATAATAAAAAGAAACATTATTTAATCTTTTTCGCATAAGTTTTAGGTGGATTTTGTTATCGCGTAATCGTGCAACGCTTGCAAGAGCTTTTACACGTGCCTTTTTCAAGAAAAATAAATGTGTTTCGTAACGTCGTAAATGAATTTATTTACATGTACGTGTTTTTATATACCACTTCATGCAAGTTTGAACATTTTTCTTTAGAATTTCGTATATCTCGGGGGAAAAAAGATGAAAAAAGAAAAAGAAAGAGAAAAGAAGAATTAGGAAAAGAGAGAAAGTAAAAGAAATGAAATAAACACGCGGGGTATTCTCTTGGCTATTGAAAATAATTTTATGACGTTTAAAAAGCAAACTTTCTCGGCTCCGACTATGATTTCATTAACGAGCAGGATAATGAAGAGAGTTTGGGGAATACGTTTATAACATCGGAAATGGGAGGTAAGATTTATCGTTAAAACGTGTTCCAACCGTACTAGTTATCGCTCTTTTTCACCTAATCAAATTATTATACCCGTTCGAGTTAATATAGGGGGAACAACTTTGAAGGAAAACTTTCTTTATTATTTTAACCGATGGATAGTAGTTTTTAAGTCGATTTAATATACCACGATAATTAATTTTAGTAAATATTATTAAATAACTTCGGTCGTGTATATACGTTTTTTGCAAAATATATTTTACAAGGTGTACAAATAAGTTATCGCCGTTCAAGAAAGTATGGCTTTATTATTAAATTATGGTTAAAATGGTCTGATGTAAAACGTCATATCGTAAAGTAAGACATCTCTCGACAACATAATCTTGATATATTAGTGATTTTGTATTGGTATCGGATATTTTTTTTCCTTCGAAAATGTCGAGTTTTAGGCCGAATAAGCGTCATTTGCGGGAACTTTCGATTAACTTTTTGAATTAGAAGAAATTTGCAGCTGATGCGCATCGATTGCTCGTAGAAGCATATGATGAGGCTTTCTTAGGTGAGAGAAGATGTCATGAATGGTTTTTAAAGTTCAAGAACGGTGACTTTGACGTCAAAGACAAAGTACGTAACGGAAGGCCGAATGTGTACGAATTCGCGGAATTGGAAGCATTATTGGTTAAAGATTCATGCCAAACGCAAGAAAAACTTGCACTTATATTAGGAGTAACTCAGCAAGCAATTTTACATCATTTAAAATCATCAAATGCTTAATTTTTTAATAAGAACGGCGGAAATTTATTTGTACACCTAATA